>ML816651.1:34054-84835 GCA_009831015.1 Picea engelmannii
AAGTATGATGAGAGGAAGAAGGGATTCAAACCTCCTTTCAATAGAAATGAGCCTAATAAAAATCATCAAGATCAGTATGCCAATGATGAATCCAAGAAAGAAGACTCCTTGGGAAAAAGGGTAAGACTACCAATCCAATGTTGGGGATGCAAAGAAGATCACATGTATAAGGATTTCCCTCATAGAAAGGAAAGAGTGAACATCGTGCACAACATCTAAGAGGCTACAATAGTAGAGGGCATGGGAAGGATTTATGCAGCCTTAGATGATCAAAAAACATAGAACCAATCCAACATGATCGATGTGGAAGGTAAGATCATAAATCAATCTATTGCTATTTTAATTTATTCAGGATAAAGTTATTGTTTCTTTGATCCTAAAATAGTAGATAGATTACATTTGGAGAAAATTAAGTTGGGAAATCAAGTTTGGTGTAGCTAGCCACTAGAACCAAAAGGAGAATCCATGATATGGTCAGAGGTTTTTCCATAAGTATTAATGGTTTGAATACTAGTTATGATCTAAATATCATACCATTGGGGTCTTATGATATTCTAATTGGAATGGATTGGTTGGACAAGCATCATTTTGTCCTATATTGTCATAGAAAGACATTTACATGTCTTGATGGAGATGGAAAACAAAGAACTGTGAAGGGAATTTGAAGAACCATCTCTATAAGGGAGATTGCATCCTTACAGATGAAGAGATGTTTCAAAAAAGGATGCCAATTGTATACAACCCATGTGGAGGAGCCAGAAAATAAAAAGGGGTCAAGCCTTGAATATTTCTCAGTACTACAAGAATTTGAAGATGTATTCCAGGAAATACTAGGGTTGCCACCAAAAAGGGAAATATATTTCTCTATTGATTTAGTGCCAAGAGATGCCCCAGTGTCAAAAACACCTTACCAAATGAGTACACAAGACTTAAAAGAATTACAAATGCAGTTGGAAGAATTGTGGAAGAAAGGGTACATATTCCCAAGTGTTTCACCTTGGGGAACGCCAGTACTCTTTGTCAAAAAGAAAGATGGGACCTTGAGGTTGTGTATTGACTTTCAACAACTGAATAAGTCCACTATAAATAAAAAGTACACTCTACCCAGAATTGATGACCTCTTTGATCAGCTAAGAGGAGAAAATATATTTTCAAAGATAGACTTGCGATCAAGATACCATCAGGTAAGAATCAAGGAAGAAGACATACATAAGACAACCTTCAAAACTAGGTATGGGAATTATGAATTTGTAGTGGTGTCATTTCGATTGAACAATGCACCAACTGTCTTTATGTGATCAATTAATGGAATATTCAGAAATTATTTGGATAAGTTTGTCATAGTATTCCTGGATGACATACTTGTCTATTCTAAGTTTGAAGAGGAACATGAACATCACCTGATACTGGTATTGCAAGTGCTGAGAGAACAAAAATTGCATGGAAAGTTGAGTAAGTGTTCTTTTTACCAAGAACAGATCCATTACTTCGGTAACGTTGTTTCAGAACAGAGTATAGCAGTAGATCCTAAGAATATTGAAGCCATTAGAGGATGGCCCACACCCAAGAATGTTTCAGAAGTCGAATATTTTATGGGGTTAGCTAGTTACTACAAAAGGTTCATAACATAGTTCTCTAAGATTTCTCATTCCATCACTTCTTTGAAAAATAAGGGAATGAAATTTGAATGGACATATGGGTGTGAAGAGAATTTCAATGTGTTGAAGGAATTACTTACTAGTGCACCTGTGTTAAAGATTACTAACCCAAATAAAAAAAAATTGGTATGCACAGATGCATGTAAGGAAGGGCTTGGTGGATTCCTCACTCTTAATGGACATTTCATTGGTTATGAGTCTAGAAATCTTAAGGAACATGAGAGGAACTATGCCACACATGACTTGGAGCTTGTTTCCATTGTTAACGCATTGAAGATCTGGAGGAATTATATCATGGGAAATATATTTGAATTAAGAACATACCACATTGGTCTGAAGTATGTTTTTGAACAACCAACTTTGAATGCCAAGAAAAAAAGATGGTTGGAATTTTTAAGTGAATACAAATTTGATATCAAGCATATCAAAGGAAAAGAAAATAAAGTTGTTGATGCACTTAGTAGAAGAGTGTATCTCATGAATGCTACAATTGTCAGTATGCATCAGTCGGACTTGAAGAGAAGTGTTTCAGACATTGTTGTTATATATCAACATTGCCTATAGGAAAAGGAAGGCTTACAAAAAGGCGATGTGCAAAAGAAAATGAAAGAGTATGAGATGAAGGAATATGGATTACTTATGCATAGAAATAGATTTTATGTTCCTAGTTCTGGAGAACTCAGGAATTTGGTATTAAAAGAAATGCATAACATTCCATATGTTGGGCATCTCGGTTACCAAAAAATGATTACAGCAGTAAGAAGTCAATTCTTTTGTCCGGGAATGAAAAATAATATTGTTGATTACATCGCCAGATGTATGGAATGTTAGAAAGTGAAGGCTAAGCATAGGCACCCAACAAGTTTTCTACAGCCATTACCAATTCCAAAGAAGATATGGAAAGTGATAACCATTGATTTTATAACTAAATTGCCCAAGACAACATGATTCAATCATGGTAGTGGTTGATAAATTGACAAAGGTTGATGTTGGCCCTCGACCAAGTTTTGGAGAACCTTGGTCATGTTTGACCCCTTTTGGGACTTCGACAGGCTGGTCGAAGGTGAAGTACAAGTTGAAGCGGATATCGCAGGATCCCGGACCCTTTTTAGGGCAGTTTTGGGATTAGGATTTATGTAACAGGTATGGGATGTCGGCCCATGGGTTTACCCATATCTAGGCCCATTTTGTAATGTATAAATAGAAATCTAGGCGATGTAAGAAGTGCCAGAGTGTGCTAAGTGAAGAGACCTGATAGAATCGGCTTAGTGCGGAGCTAGAGGTTTTGTGCATACTATGTGGTAAGACTTGCAGAGCTAAGTGAAAGTGATTGTAAGAATATTGTGTGCATACTATGTAATAATTCTTTGTGCTATGACCTAACTTGGGGAAGGAGGATCTATCGAGGTGTGCACAGATCTCTTGTCCTATGTGGAGTGGGGTTTTTTGGCTCTGTGCTTGTAGAATATTGATAGAAGATAATAAATAAGAGAAGAGTTGGTGGACATAGCCCCACACTGGGGTGAACCACGTATATCATGTGTTATGGTTGCTTTGTGAATTATGGATATTATATTGTTCATATGATTTAATATTAGTGCAGTAATGAATGTTTAGATGAATCTGGTATGATAGATTAATTGCTCAATGATGCGAATGAATGCTAGATATGATCTATTTTCATATGCTAAGTGATTAGATGTGTTAGATCCGGTTGAATACTGCGTTGTTGTGTAATTAGGGTTTGGATATGTGATGTGAATAAGGGTTAAATATTGATGAATGCTAACTTCTAAGTGATTTATTAGAGTGGTGTAATCACAGATATGTGTCCCAACTAGGTTGCAGACATTTGAGTCCTACAACCAGCCCTGCCTCTACCTCGGGTGAGACTTCATCTGATTCACAATTGTTGTTGAAAGGGCCGGTAGTTAGGGTTTTATTGGTGCATTGTTGAAGTGTTGAACCATGGGTATGCCCTATGCCAACAAATGGTTTTGTTGTCAAGACCTGAAACTGTGATTGTTGGGAAATGAAGAAAAGAAAGATTTGTGCGTAGATATGCTACTTTAGTGTGCAGTATTCTACTTGACTTATGAAACTCTGTGCTAAGAAGAGAATTCTGATCTAAAAAAAAGAGGTAGGATATTGAAGCTTTGTTCTCTGAGAAAGGTAAGATAAGCGAAAAATTTGGTTCTGAAAGAATGAATCTAGGTATGTTTGATAAATTTTGTCCTAATCTGAAAACTAGGGTACAACTAGAAGAAAGAAGACTTGATATGAATAGATGTGATATAAATAATTAAAGATATGTTATTCCTATGCATAGAAGAATGTTTGGACTAACAAATGGATGCAGGATCCTAGAAATAATTTTTTGCAAGTTAGTTATTGTCATCCCAGTGCGCAGTACAGGAAAGGTAGGGGATCGTTTAAAAGAAAGAGGGGATTAACTCTTTTCTATAGTTGCAGAAGACTGGGACATATTGATAAGGAATGCCCTTGTAGAGGTCCTAGTTTTATTTGATGTAAAGCTATGGACCATAAAGTTTTGGATTGCCCTAGAATGATTGCTAAGGTTGAAAATATGAATATGAGACAAGAAAACCCTAAGAAAGATCAAGAGAATAAGAACCAGAATGAATCAGAGACTGTATTATTGCAAATGAAAGAAACCCTGAACGATCATAGAAATATCAACTTATCAGAGATATTAAAAGAGAAAGAGTACATAGAAACAAGAATAGGAGACTTCGACATAGACTGTGTTCTGGATGAGGAAACATAGGTGAATATCATGACGGAAAGAACTTGGGAAATTTTGGGAAAGTCTGCTATGGTTCCTTCATTAGGAGGAATAGGATTATTTAGAGGAAAGTTGATAACCCTATGTGGAAGACTTACCCAGACATCTATGAGTACTCATGGCACTTCGATAGAAGAAGAAGTTGAGATCGTTAAATTTGTTGAGAACAATACCCCATTTGTTATCTTGCTAGGAAAAACTTGGATTGAGAAAGATTAGATACGAAGGAAACAAGAAGTGGATGATATAGAACAGAAAAAGAAATAACTAATAGATTTCATGGATAGGAAAATAGTGCACTTACTGCAAGAACAAGAGAACTAGTCAAAGCTACGAAGGACCAAAGATATGGACATCTAAGTTGAAAGGACACAGGAAGATTGGAGACACATGTCTGTACAAGAGAAGAAGTATTACCCTTGAACCCTATGAAAGAACCTCCACAGTGTGAAGTTATCATTCCAAGAGGAGATAAAAAAAATAATGGAAAAAGGAAACCAGTGATTCAAATCATAGGAAAGAAGGCTAGAAAGTTCAATAAGAAGAGAGAAAAATTAGAAAAATTGCAAGAAGTTCCAAGGAAGACTTCGTAAAAGGAAGGCTTCTAGAACTTGAACTTCACTGAATATCAGTACAACACATATTGGAACTTCTCCATGGTAGAAAAATATGACCATTGGAGGCGTCCCGACCATTAGAACGATGCTCCAGGACAGCTAGAAACACAGTTATTGTCGAAACGTTCTCCCTTGGACCGTTGGGCCTGCGCCATAATGGATGGAACTACATTGATTGACGCATTCCTTCCTGTTGGAAGAATCTGTTTCGATAATACCTATTTATCCCGTTGAGCATTGCACCAAGAACACATTTTCCAATTGTGATCATTCGAGCCTACATAGAACTAGTTGATTTTGCGCAGTGATCATTGAGACCTCACCATCCATTCTATTACATTGAGTATTGTTCACCGTCCTGAGATATCATATCTCGAGTGTGCATGTCGGACGAAATTAGCACAGCAGAAAAAGCCGTCGAAGAGATTCTAATAGACCTCATGGCCAAGAAGGTGATGTCCGCAGGAATTCAAGCCTCCTCGACGAGAGGAGTGCAAGCCTCCCCTTCGACTGCTCACGGATCTGGACCATCCCGAGCTGCGACCGAGAAAATAACCAAGCATCGTGATGACTTGGAGAATGTGAAGCTAATCCCATCCATCCTGCCCAACTAAATCCCACCCCTATCCAGTGTGGTGAGTCGTGACAGTGTCCCAAGGGACTTTGACTACACATTCATCACTTCGTACCTCCCGAAGGGAATACAAACATTCAGACCACAATTGGAGAGGATTCCAACCTTGAATATCAGTGACTACAACCTAGGAGACTGCAAGAGCTATGTCATGCTCACACCTCACAAATATTTGACCAAGACCAAGGGAAAGAAGTCGAAGATCATCCCCTAGCCGTGGACCATGAACATCGTAAGGTCCACTATCTTGAACATGATGAAGATACCCCACTTCGGAATACATCAGAAGATTAATGCATGTTTTAAGCTCCCATTGTCGTGCTTCCATGGTGGTTATCTGTGGTTGGACAGGCGTATCATGATCAATCTAGCATTGATCCATAGGATCACCAGATTAAGCATGCAAGGACCAGACCCACAATAATTTTACCCAGGGAAGGTTGTAGATCGCGCCCTAGCATAGAAGATTAAAGACACATATCGATATGTTGATAAGGGGAAGCGAGGCTACAAGGTAGCCTCCATTCAGAATGGTGCATTGTGCCTAGCCTGCCAGTTGATTGTTGGTAAGATAGTAAGGAAGAACAAACCCATGCAGGTCACGAGGTTTGTTGTTGACCTCGCAGGGAAAATGCGTGGAAGGATTACAAATGAACTGGGTGAGTTACCTCGTCAACCAGTTAGAACAGGACTTCCATGAAGCTCAGGATCGGGGATACGAGTTCCATTTTAGCTGGTTGATGATCCTCATTGTGTTCATTACTTGGGATATGCCGGAAGAAGCGACCCTCCCTGACATTGATTCGTTTGAGCCACTAGCTGTGAAGTTTACCATGCTCTGGTATTCGAGCAATATGGGGAAACAATGGTAGTCGAACGTGGTGTTCCATACCTACTACCTATAGTTAAAGAGGGCTATTGAGTCTTTCCCTTGTATGACATCAAATACCCTGGATAGGTTTAGACCAATTGTGAAGTTCCGCACAGATAGGCATTTTATATATATTACTACGTGCAGAGACAAACATAAAGAAGAGCTTCAATCCTATTACAATATCACTGAGGAGGACATGGAGGAAATCATCAAGGAGTGGCCTAAAGAAATCTTAGTTCCAGTCAACCATGCAGAACTGTCCGACCTCGACCTCATTGGAAGTTTGGTGGTTACTCGTGAAGAGTATGATGCACCTAGCAATAGCAAGAAGAAAAATAAGGAAGATGTACAAGAAATTCATAGCACATCAGAAGAAATTGCATCAGATTCACCTAGAAGAGGAGGAGATGAAAAACTGGAAAAAGAAGTGAAAGAAGGGCAAGAAGACAAACTGAAGTAGGGAGAAGTAACATTGCTTAGGAATCCCCTTGAAGAGGCAGAGATATCTAGGAAAAGAAAGGTTTCCCCAACAAAACCTACATCATGGAAGAATTCCAAAGCTAGTAAGCCGAAGTTGTAGACTGTGCTCATGGTCGATGACTTTGACTTCATTATCGTAGTTGTATAATACGCCTCGGAATATATTTTGCAGAGAAATGAAGCAAAACAAGAAACCATGTACGAAAGAATTGAAGCAAATTTGAGAGGGGTACAACAAGCCCTTCACTCCAGCCACACAGTGTCCACTACACCCCCACCATAAGAAGAAACAAAGTTGGGAGATGAGCCTGCTCGCCTTCATCGTGTGCAGGAAGAAAAATAATAGGCCACAGTGGCCCTGAAGCAAGCACAAGAGGAATTGATAGAGCATCGCAGAGTTGCGCAACAAGAGAAGGATGACCTCCAAATAAAGTTTGAAGAGGATAAAGCATAGATCCATAAAGAGAAAGAACAACTGCTCACGGAGTAGGTTGGATTTAAAGAAGTAGTCAACAAAGCACTTTTCGTTGTGACAGTCTTGGAACAGATAGAAGAAGACCAAGTGGAGTGTCAAGTAGCAAGTTTTGTTGCGGCCATCCAGCAACTTCAACAGAGAGTAGCAAAATTGGAGTTACAAGTAATACCAAGCACTCTACAGGAAGTGTGAGACCAGCGAGAAGAAACCACCCAAATTGTAGTCCAAAGATTCAAGGCATTAGCCTTGGAATGTAAAAATTTTAGTAGTCAAAGTTCATAGAATTATGAGCGCCTTACTGAGGACCTTGAACTATGTACACTGGAGTCACAGCTCTAGGAAGAAAAGAAACAAGCAACAACAGTACAAGCAAAATTGGAGCCCTTTTCATCAGTCGAACGAATGAAAAGATCCCAAGAATAGTTCACAGCTCAGCAACAGGTCCATGTAATACAGAGAAAAGTCATGGAAGTGACTCAGAAGCTCCATCCAGTCTAGGATGAAACTTTCCTACGTTTTCAGGAGATTGAAGGACAAGGAGTAGAACGAGAAAAACCAGTCACTACATTCAAACAACGCTTGAAAGGACCTGTGACCGAGGCAGTTATTCAGGAGTTTGTTGAGCAGGGACCCTTAGCGAAGCAGCAATTTGAAGCAGCTTGAGCCAAGCTCGAGGCGTTTGAGGCAGAGTTACTTAGAGAAGAGTGACTCGGGACGAGTGACAGGTGAGTGATGGGGGCATGTTGTCCCTCAACCAAGTTTTGGAGAACCTTGGTCATGTTTGACCACTTTTGGGACTTCAATAGGCTGGTTGAAGGTGGAGCGCAAGTCGAAGCAAAGATTGTGGGATGCCAACCCCTTTTTAGGGAATTTTTTGGATTAGGGTTTATGTAACGGGTATGTGATGTCGGCCCATGGTTTTACCCATGTCTAGCCCCATTTTGTAATGTATAAATGGAAATATAGGCGATGTAAGAAGGGCCAGAGTGTGCTAAGTGAAGAGACCTGATAGAATCGGCTTAGTGTGGAGCTAGAGGTTTTGTGCATACTATCTGGTAAGACTTACATAAATAAGTGCAAGTGATTGTAAGAATCTTTTGTGCATATTGTGTAAGAAGTCTTTGTGATGTGACCTAACTTGGGGAAGGAGGATCTGATGAGGTGCACGTAGATTTCATGTCCTATGAAGAGTGGGGTTTTTGGGCTCTGTGCTTGTAGAAGATTGACAGAAGATAATAAATAAGGGAAGAGTTGGTGGATGTAACCCCACACTGGGGTGAACCACCTATATCACGTGTTATGGTTGCTTTGTGCATTATGGTTGTTATATTGTTCATATTATTTAAGCTTAGTTCAGTAATGAATGTTTAGATGAATCTAGTATGATAGATTAATTACTTAGTCATGTCAATGAATGCTAGATCTGATCTCTTTCCATATGCTAAGTGCTTAGATGTGTTAGATCCGGTTGAATACTGTGTTTTTCTGTAATTAGGGTTTGGATCCGTGATATGAATAAGGGTTAAATATTGATGAATTATAACTACTAAGTTCTTTATTAGAGTGGTGTAATCACAAATCTGTTTCCCTACTAGGTTGCAAACATTTGAGTCATGCAACCACCCCTACCTCTACCTCGGGTGAGACTTCATCTATTTTGAAGGTGTTGTCTAAAGGGGCAGTAGTTAGGGTTTTGTTGGTGCATTGTTAAAGGGTTGAACCCTGGGTATGCCCCTATGCCAACAACTAATCATTTTGTTCCTGTGAAAACAACTCATACAACAACTAATATTGCATAAATTTACATGAGGGAGATTGCTAGGTTGCATGGGATACCTAGGAAAATTGTCTCGGACAGAGACACAAAGTTTACTTCAAATTTCTGGAAGGGATTATTTAAAGGATTTGGTACAAATCTAAATTTTAGCACATCATACCATCCACATTCAGATGGGTAGACAGAGAGGGTCAACCAAGTAATTGAAGACATGTTGAGAATGTATGTGATGGATAAACCATCTAAGAGGGAAGATTACGCACACTTGGTTGAGTTTTCCTATAATAATGGATATCAAGCTTCATTGAAAATGAGCCCATTTGAAGCTTTATATGGTAGGAAATGCAATACTCCAGTGAGCTGGGACAACCCAGTAAACAAAGTGGTATTTGGGCCAGAGTTTCTCAAGGAAATGGAACACCGGATGGTTAAGATTAAGAAGAATTTAAAGGTAGCTCAAGATAGACAGAAATTTTATGCAGATAAGAATAGGACAACAAGAGAATTTAAAGTGGGGGAGCATGTTCTTTTGAAAGTGAATCCAAAGAAGAGCTCTTTGAAGTTGGGTAGTTTTACAAAGTTGGCAGCCATATTTTGAGGTCCATTTGAGATATTGGACAGAATAGGACCAGTTGCATACATGCTTACATTGCCTGCTTCCATGAATGTGAATAATGTATTTCATGTCTCTTTTCTAAAGAAATATGTACATGATCCTAACCATGTTATTGATTAGCATATGATTCAAGTAGAGACAGAAGGAGACTTTCAGGTCCAACTAGTGAAAATATTGGACATAAAAGTTAAAATGCTCTGGAATCGAGCTATAGAGATGGTAAATTTTTAGTGGACCTACTACGGTCCTGAAGATGCTTCCTGGGAGAATGAAGATGCCATGTGGGCAAAGTACCCACAACTTTTTGAATAAATTTTGGAATTTTGATTCTTGTTTTGTATATGCACTCATGACAATGCCAAAATAAGGGGGAGGTGATGTAACACCCCGTGTTTTGAGCCCCATATTAAATAATGTATTTGTTAATTTATGAGAGGACAAAGTGCCCAAACAATTAAAAGAGGCCAATGTTCCTAAGAAATGTAATGTTTTTATCATTATTAATAATAAATAAATCATTGGCTTCTATACTAACAATGACTAGAGTTATAGGGGGATATGATTCCACAAGAGAGGGGGCTTGAGGGGCTAAGTGTTTATTTCATTTTTTAATTACCCATTTGTTTAATGGGGGGAATCAGTTATGTGAGCCTCTTAGGGGAAAGCCATGAGGTTCTTGATTCCCAAGAGTTACATAAACTCATCCCTGGTCTACTGGGGGCATTAGTTCTCTCTCACTTCCATTCTCATTCTGGTTCTTCTGTTGGTCACCTCACTCGTTCACTTACTCATTCATTCATTCACACATGCACTCCATTTCTCTTTGTTCACACCTTTTGTGGATATCTCACTCCATTCATTTATGTCACCCACTCATCTTTCCTCATCCATGTTTTGGCTTAGGAAAGGAATACAAACTATTGAAGAGTGTCCATGGAATTGTTGGCTATAGATATTGTTGGTGTAATCCAACCATGATTTGAGGCATGCATGTATGAGATGATTTGGCCTGTTTTTAGCTTTTCTAACAGTTGTGATTCCTAAGAGTCCCAGCATGGAGATTTTGGACCAAATGCACTAGAGCCCTAGAAGGAGAAGGATAGACTAAGGGACTGCGTTGAAGAGAAGGGAGAGGGTCCATTCTCTTGGGTTGTGCAAGATGGGTAGAAGAGAGCTGGGTACTTGGATTATTGTGTGTTTTGGGAAGCCTATGAGAGATTGAGTGTTGACTGGTTTGGGAATCCAAGTAACACTCTGGAACCATCCTTGTGGATTCATAGCCCTGGCTTAGGGGTGACATTGTTGTTGAGACTTGGAACATCAGTGTCTACGGTTGGGTGGAATGTCCTTGTTCTGCATCTGGTTGGTGTCTTCTTTTATAAAAAATAACTGCTCTCTATTACGGTATTATTTACCCGTGTATGATTTATTCCGTTGTGTATTTATTTATCGTTGAATTCAATCTTTAGAATATGCATGCTTGCTGGTTATTTTTCTTCATGTCATTTAGTTCCTTTCTTTTATGCATCTTTATTAATTTGAAAGGTATCTGTAAGAGAAACAAGATTGAGAGCGGGCTTGAAGTAGCGTATCCTAGCCTGTGGGTGGTTCGGTATGTTACATCATGATTCTACAATTCTGAGCTATGTGACCATAATTGTGGCATTTGTAACACTTAATGTTGTGGGGAACCACAAAGTTATTTTTTGTCTGAACATTTCTTCAATATTCTCTGCAATCTATATCCTTATGTCCAAAGTTAGTACAAATAAAACAATGACCATAAAATAAATTTTCATACGTGGGAGTGAATGATGTTCTTTGTGGTGTAGTCCTTCTGAATTCCTACCTTGGATGATTGTGATCTTCCCTTCTGTTGATCCCTTCAACATCCTTTAATATTCTTTGTTGCTTGAATGTGAAAGGTATTGTTGAAGATGTATCTTTATTATACTCATTCTTATTTGATTCTTGTTGACCATGATTCCTTCTTTTGAGTACTTTTTCATAACTCTTTCTATTTTATTCATTCTTCCTTTCTGGCAACCTGGAGTGCTTCTCTTAAACTTTCTTTACTGATGATGTGGATGTTTCTCTCTCTTCAACGTTCTTGCTGAGTTTGACGATTTTGAATCTCAATGTGATAAATTCTTCTTCAAGCTTCTCAACCTATTCTTCTTTATTCATCATTTGAATCTTCATGAATTATTTTGTTCTCTTTTCTTCTTCAAGTTGGATCTTCAAGGAGATTATTTCTTATTCAAGGAGCTGATTTCTTCTTCAAGATTTTTTTCTTGTTGACTAAACTTTTCTTCAAGATGGTTTAAATCCTCATATCTTTCCTTGAGATGATCTATCAAAATATTCTCTTTGTTTTCTACTTCCTTTCTTTGTGTTACTATTTCGGCTTCCAAACACTGCTTCTCTTCCATTTGACTTTTGTATGATTCTTCAATTCTTCTTGCTTCTTACAGCCGAGATTTTAGATTCACAATGACCTAATGGGATTCTTAGGAACTTTCTTGAGAATTATTCTTGACTAATTGTTCCTCAAGAGACTTGTTTTTCTTCCTTTCTTTCGTTAATTCGTCTAAATCACTAATTAATTTTGCTTCAAGGTCTACTATGTCTTCTTCACAATATTCTTCTTCCAAATATGTCGAGCATATTTCTTCTTGTTTTGTACCTGCATATTCTTTAGCACTCTCTGGATCTGTAATGGGAGATTCCTCAAAATAGAGATCATGTAGCTTATCCCAAAGTTCTTTAGCTAATAAAACATTTCCCACTTTCTCTTTTACTAGATCAGGTAATCCTTCCTAGATGAAACCCATTGCTATTTATTGTTTATTTTCAATTCCTTCTTGGTTGGAGTCTTCAATGTATTTGTAGTGGTGTATCCTGTAACAACTGAGTACCAAACATCATACCCCTATGCTCCTAGTAATGCTTTCATCCTGCTTCTCTACAGATCATAGCTCAGACCACTCTAACCATCAAATTGTGGTACTCTAATCTCAGTGTACTCCATGATATTCCTTCCAGTGGTTAGATTGTTTTATTGAAGGACCTACCCTGATACCGGTTGTTGGAATACTGAGAGGGGGGGTGAATCAGAATGAGCACATTTACCACTTTTAACCACTTTACCCTTAATTAATTTCTTGTTGTAACCATGTTACCCTTAATCAATTTATTGTTACAATTGTTTTCCCTTTAATGTTTTACTCTTTTTCCTAATTTTAGGGTAATAATTGTTTTACCCTTTTTCCTAATTTTAGGGTCATAATTGTTTTACCATTTATTTCTAATTTTAGAGTCATAATTGTTTTACCCTTTTTCCTAATTTTAGGGTCATAACTATTTTACCCTTTTCCTCATTTTAGGGTCATAATGGTTTTACCCTTTTTCTTAATTTTAGGGTCAACCTGTACTTTCTTGTTGCAACTACTTTACCCATAATTAGTAAACTCATAATTTCTTTGTTACAACTACTTTACCCATAATTAACTTCATGTTGCAACCACTTTGAATGGAAAAATTCTTGAAGACTTTCTAGAGGCTTCTAGAATATTTAACTTCTTTTGACCTTCTAGGAGATTCTATATTATTCTTGAGGGTCCTCCACTCTTTACAAATCCATATCTCCTCAGCCGTAAGGAGCCACGTGACGTACCACCTATCACCGGAAACGAGACAATGCATAATATCCATCCATGATATTCTTACTTGAAAATACACTTACCTTCATGTATTTATTCCTCGATCAACTATGGGTTCCATGACCATACCTTTGGAGCTACATGTAGACTTCATCAAATGCATCCAACACATATGCTGACATCAACCAATCCATCAATGACAATTAACTATCCATATATCTTAACCACATCTCTAGGGCCTCGAGACTTCTCCAAGAGTTGACATCAATCTCCAAGGGTTGACATCAATGAAAACCAACTATCCAACACAGAGCTCTTTCCTTGGCCATAGAAGGGAAGTTTTTGTTTCATTTTGTAGATTTTTAAAGGGGAAAAATGGGTGCAACACACTCCAGGTTCAAATATGAAACTTTATGAGAAGAATTTGTAGAAACAAATTGGATATTTTAATTCCTCTAGGTAAAATACTCAATTTCAAAAAACAAAATTAGTCGAAATGGAGTCTGGGAAGTAAAGTTATGAGAATTTTAAATTCAACAATGTTTCAAGATTTTTCTGAAAAAAGCCACGCGATTTGCACAGTAATTTCTAGTGTTTGTTACATATTTCTCTAAGAAAGATGATTTTTACTGGAAAAAATGATGGCCCTAGTATTGGATAATTTTTAAAAGAAGATAAGTCATTTTGGAAAAATAATTGGAGAGGTATAGTCAATTTACACTTACAAGGTGTTGCGGCCATTTAGTGGAACTCACTTTATTATGGAAAAATGAAGGCACTCTTTAATGAAGAATTTGACCAAGTATTTTTAGACAAGTGGTCTCTTGCAAAACGTAAGGATGCATAAAGAGACAAGTGTTTATTACAGGTCCATGGTTGTATTCATAAAGAAAATATCATTGTTTCTATTAACCCAGTTGCATGCATAACTTTATCAATGTTCAGTTGGCTAATAAATTGCAATTTGCTGCAAAGAATATTCAAAGAACACAGGTTGCAGGTGAAAATGTTCAAATTTTTAAATATTTGAAGCTCAGTATGGATAAATATGTGTTGCATTCATATTTTTATGCTATAGATATGGGTGAGGTGGACATTGTTTTGGGATAACCGTGGATAGAATCAGTGGGTACAATTAATATTAATGTTAAAAAGAGGTTTATAAATATGTGGTACAAGAAAAATAAAATCACATTGTAGGATGTGTCTCTTAGTAAGACAAAATGGCCCACGACAACAAGCACTTAAGTTCTTGTAGAGTCTAAAGTTGAATCAAAGGCAGAGTCTATAGAAGGAGATGAATAAAAGCCATAGGAAGGTCACAGTAAAGAATCTAAGGAGGTTATTGACTCTAAGTCACAAGGGTTTCCAGATTTGAAGAAAAAGGAACCAATTCCTCTTGTTGTTGTATATCACCATGCACATCATATCGAAATAAAAGTCATTAAAACAAGGGCGTCAACATCAAAACACTTATGCACCAAGAGGGAACCAAAAAGGAAATCAATCAAGAGGTGAATGGAGGACTACTAGCACTACAGGGAGACATCGTGCTACAGAACCAACCCCGTGGAAACACCAGATCGATGCAAAGCAAGTTCAAGGTGGAAAAGCATCAATTGGAAATCATTTATGTCTTTCATTAGGATGGATGGATGGTCGTACTTGGTACCAGTTGGCTACAATTCTTAGCTAGTCACATTGTATGGTCTCTTCTCATGTTTCAGGGATGAAAAATACTTAACGGGGGTGGAATGTACTATACCTAGGGAGGTAATATGTGAGGTACCCAATGGGAATGGGTTTATGTATTATTAGTTGAGGTCATTCAATGTAAGGTGGACTAGGTCCACCATAGTGTTAAATAAGGCCCACTATGGTAGTTATATATAATAAATGGGTAGTTATATTATAGAAGATTCCTTCTCTAGAATGTTCCTTATCTAGACTATTCCTAGGATATAGAGAATGCTATAAAGGAAATGTAAGCAATGTAATTGTCTTGAAGAAGAATATTAATTTTGTACAAGCAAGTATTGCTTGAGTAGTGCATTCCTTCCATAAGGAATAATGTATGGTGTTGCCCTACCTCAAGGGTTTTCTCTATTTCTTGTGTTCAATGTTTCATTGAATAGTTTGGCACTTATTATCGGTTTATTTTTGAATCATATTTGTAGATCTAGTATTAGTATATAACATTCCACCATCTCTGGGGGCACTTTCTCTTCATGAACACCTCAAAAACCTTATGTTAGTATGAACATTGAGGGACCACAAGGTTCATCTAGGACAACAGAGAATTCACATCCCTCCAAGTATTGATTTTATCATACGTCGTTTCCCTTCCTCGTGACATTATACTTACCTAATTTTTTTTTATTGACAAATGACCCTATTTCCCACAACCCTTCATGGTCAACCATGTATCACAAGCTACCATTAGACATTCCAAAATTTGACGTAAATTTGGGAGAAGACCCCTCCACACACATCATGACATTTCACTTTTGGTGCTCATCTAATTCCTTGATGGATGATAGTGTGAGGCTACATATTTTCCAAAGATACCTAACCAGAAGTGTTACTAAGTGGTATATTGAGTTACAAGGATCTTCCTTTAAAATATTCAATGACTTGGAAATGGTATTTCTAATGCATTACCAGTTACCAATATGGTATGAGATAGGAACATAGCTATTGACATCATTGCCTCAGGATACTTCCACCAACCTTTTTTATCATATACATGAATGGAAATGAAAGCATAGAATGATCAAGACTCAAATTCTGGATAATCTCTTAATGGAGTGGTTCACCAAAGCCCTCCTTCCAACCATTTCCAAGGATGTAGCTATGGCCAGGGTAGCTACCGAGGAGAAATTAATTATGTGTGCCCAACAATTGGACTTGATGTACTCTCAGTTGGGTACTCTATATGACAGTATCCAAAATGATCATAGGCCATCGACGGATTTTAAGAAACCAAACCTAGGACCCCATGTCGATGGTGTGGTTGGTTCTATTTCGCATGTTTCTATGAACCAGTTAGTTGACCAAATAGGTCACATGGATATTTCATCACATCTATTAGTTGCTAGTTCTAATGCTCAAATTTCCACAGGACCTACTTATACCTTCGATGTGAATTCAATGCATTCCATGCAATCAAAGAATCCTCAGCAACCTAGAGGATAGAAGAAAAGGAATAACAAGAAAAAATCCAATTCTGAGAAAGGCACTATCCCCACCCAAAAAACTCAAGAGGGGGGTACAAACAAGAAGTGGAAGAGGAAGTTCCCCTACAAACTTTGTGGGGAGGACTACCCTACTCATAAGTTTCCTTGAAATTATGAGATCCATCTCTATTTGGTACAACAAAATACCCCCTAGCATCCCACTATTTTAACTCATCCTTCTCTCCCTCAACCTCAACATATGATTGCAACAAATATTGCTCCTCCACAAGGGGTCATGACAGGTACCCCTCACCATGAGGGGTCTTCCTCGAATTCTTCCATCTTCATGTCTGACCACACGATCAATTTTCAAATTTGAACTAAGAATTATGACAATTTCGAGCCTACTCTAGCTATGAATGAATCGACATCTTATTCCTAGCCTGGTGGTTCCCTCTTCATATTTAAAATCCATCCTTTGACACACTGCTTCTCCCCCCAAATGGATTTATTCAAAAAGTGACACATAATACAAACACACATGATTCCCAAAACTAGAGTATTGTGGAAGACTTGGCCCAGGCACCTTCTTCCATGTCAGTGCTCGAAGTCGTCCATAATTTCCCAATGCAGTGTAAATCCTTGTTTCCTGCTATAGGTGGGGTTGATCTCTTGGATTCAAGTTTCATAAACATTTATTATGATCACGTTACACATAAGATCTCCCATCAAGTCACATTCCACATCAAATTTTGATCAATGGGGAAAAACATCTTTCGAACCATGGTTGATGAAGGAGCCTCGACTTGTATCATGTTTATGTCCTATTAGAAGGCCCTTGGCTCTCCAAATCTAGACACATTTTCCACATTGTTGAAAACATAGATGAACATATGTTCCATTCCCATGGGATAATCACTTCCTTACCCATCAAGTTAGGTGGTAATATTGTCTCTGTTTTTGTGGAGGTCATCAATGTACCTCTTGAATACAATTTGTTACTTGGGTGCACTTGGTTCTATGAGATGACTGTAGTTGTCTCATCCATGTTTAAGGTCTTATGCTTCCCTTGTCAATGGAAAATAGTGATGATCAATCAAATTGCATTTTGTACCCCAAACCTTGGATCCAATGCGAGGCCTAATGTACCCTTTGTTGGTGATACCTAACAATATTATATGCATGTTGGTGTAGTATGGTCAAAGATCCTTCACTCATGGGTATTTTTCCCCTTCCCATGCCATCTTGTGTTGCAAACATTGATCCTATCAACACGATTTCATCATTTACCAGTGGATCCCTCGACTTTGTTGATCCTTGGGTGGTACCTCATTATGAGGATGTCAAATCATATGGAGCATCCATTCTACTCAATATGGTTGATATTTTCAATACCAAAATCCCATCAACATACACTGATACTAGTAATAAACTCCATCCTCATATGGAGTGTGATCAACCTACTCCATCTGAATGGGTTGTTGACTCTTTGTGTTCACATGATTTCCTAGAGACTGAGTTGACTTCAGATAAATCCATACTAGATGTCATTGCTTCCCCAGATAATAACAAGGATGAGGTGATGTATCAATCGTATTTTCATAATTCAGAACCAATGAGACTTATCATTATGAGTCTTGATCCGAGACAGGACACATTTTCTAGGAAAACCAATAGCCCTCCCAATGTTGACCCTTTTCTTCCTCGGTTATCTATTTCAGAACTTGCCACCGAATTTTCTACTTCCTCTTCCCTCTAATATTCACGTTTCATACTTCCTTCATGTTTTGATGGAGCCCATCAAGGAGATTTCTTAGCTCGCAACACTACTCACAATGAGTATCTCCGTATGTGGAAATTCGATCATGTGTGGAATGGCCCCAACATGGTGATCCATATGATGTCGACAATGGATCATGAGTTCATCGATGACTAAAAATATCTTTGGCCTGAGCTTAGAAATGGGATCTACATGGAATAAATCATCAATATGCATACATCCTTGTCCATAGCTGTGTAGTGTGAGTGCCTTTTGTTTTGCATATATCATATCCAAAAAATATGAAAACATTTTCTTTTTTGAGATTTCACTACGCATTTTGAACCCAGAATCTAGTTTACATGTGTTGACAGGATTACGGGGACTTGTTTTTACCGAAAATGAGAATTCCACCAAAATTGAGGTATGTTTTCCCGAACTGGCATATAGGGATAGATTTTTCCTTACAATACCATCTTACATTATTAACCTTCCATTTTGTCATCAATACACCTTAGGTTTGATCCCATCAGGTTGTGACATTAGCCACTTTGTATGCATGTTGTGACTTTTTTGGTAGTTCCTACCCTTCATGGATGCCCTAGTTAGCACCCAAATTTCCATTGGATAGCTATGCTGTGATTTCTCATCGGCTCGAGAACCCTCCTATAGTACCACCATGACTTGACATTAAGACTCATTTTCCTCTCTTCATTTATATTATGGCCATATCCTGAGGGGGATACCAAAATTTATATGTTGCTTAATGGTCCCCTATGAATTTGTTTCTTTTGTCATATGTCACGTCACTATGTTTTTGTTTTCCCAGATCTCGCTTATCACTATTGTAGTATCCCTTGATCATCTGCCTCTTGCATTATTTGACCTCCATTTTGTATCCATCTACCCATGGAGAAAACAACTTCTAACAGTGGATCTCACTTGTCAATACCATTTTCATCCATCTTTATTAGGTCATTTCCATGTTCTTGGAACATAGGAACATGCTATTAAGCCACTTGTTCTCGCCAGACGAGTATACTTTATCTCTTTTTCAGACCCATAAAAGGACATGAAAAAGACATTATCGAGTACACTTTTCTCTCTTTTTTGGACTTGTAAAAAAACATGAAAAAGATACGTACCGAGCATACTTTTATCTCTCTTTCGTGCTCGTTAAACTATGAAGGAGAAAAAAAGAAAAAAAATAGAAAAGAGGTGTTTTGTTGTAGTCCAGGCAATGGAGGAAAACATTCAAGAGAGATTACATTGGAACACACATCAAGAACACACACACATCCCAAGAAATAAGGAGATAAATTTGGGGAAGGAATTCCATTCCAATTCTTTATTCCATATTTAGGGTTATTTATACAATAGATAAATGGTTGGAGCAGTTGTACTTGCTCCAACTAATCCTTTGTTTAGTTCTCATATTTTATTACATTATGCTTAATATCTATACATTTTCACAATGCCTAATGTATAATGTATAATGTGTATGTGATGACTATTAGGGCCTAAGAGGCTCCCTCAACATCTCCCCACACTCAATTTCGTGTTCATGTTGATCAAGTGGGTAGATAACTGATGACCTGCTACTCTTTAGCCTTCTTCTTCAATATGGTAGATGCATGTGCAGTCAGTGAGTCTCGCAACGCTTTTCTCCCACCCAACAATGGTCATCTTGATACTGTTGTTACACTTCTCTTTGGTGCCTTCAGAGTGGTGAGTGGATCATGTTGGGCTCATCTCGCTAATTCACAACACCCTACGGTGGAGCTCCATGATTTGGCCAACCTACCATTTCTTTGCTTTATGGATTCTAAGGTCACAACTTAGGAACTATTTTGCAACTTTTACCCCAAAGGGCTCAATCATTTCACTTTTCATATCATCATCTTTTCTTTAATCTCTCATGTGCGTGTCTATGAAAATATGTCTCTCTTGGATGATCTCAACCACTGTCAACATGTTCATCATCGATGCTCCTCAACTTTTATGTTATCACTTCTCTACTCCTCATCAATCTTGTCTTCATGTTGCTATTTAATATGTTTTTGTTGCTTTCTATAAATGTATGGATTATTACAATTGATATTACATGAAGGATGACTAATTATGACTCAATTACAAGTGGTTGTGTGTTGTCGACTACGAATCAACAATTTTCAGCGAGAGCCCGAACTCGTCGTCTAAGGATTGATGTATATTAAAATGGTGGAGGCGATGTCCCACCTTCAAAGAAGATGCACGTTTAAACCCATCCTTTCTGCTTTGACTAAAATTTTCCAAGACATCTTGAAACTGATCCAATCGACAATATGTGTTTTTCTTTTTCGACTAGCTAGATTACATACTTGACTCAACTAGGTATGGTTCAACTTTACTGACTCCATTATGGGTCAACTCGACTTGGTTAAAAATTTAACTTGAATTGACTATCTGTTATGTACTATAATTTATACTCCATAAAACAACTTCATACAAGACCCTTTTTCATGATTTGATTACTTTCAATCAATGTGTGTTTTGTTATATCTTCTATCTAACACTTTACATAAATTAAAATGTCAGTTGAATATTAGTTGGATCCAGATGAGAAACGATGTCGGTTGGTTCTCTATCGACATCGAATTGATATTTTTAAGTTGATTATAGAATCAATATTGCAGTGTCAAATGTTTCTAGTCAACAGGTGAATCTGAAGAATATGTATTCCAAAAAAATGTTTCCACTCAATCACTAGTACCGTTATTTCATGTTTTCCATTTTGATTAACTTTTCTTGGGAATTTCCATCATCTCGACTGGATTTCAACCAATTCGAATCCAACATTCGAGATGATTTATTTGAGATGCATTTCATATTTCATCATAATACTTTCGTAAACATAAAATAAAAATAAGGCTCTGGTAGAGTTGTGAAAGATGGATATGCACAACATTTTGAATATGAATCTCTTTTCTAGGCATTTAATAAGAAAACTATTTCAATTATCATATCAACTAGTCCAATAGCTTGGTCGATTCCTCACTATAAACCAGTGTGAACCCGTGTGAATAAAATAAATCTGAGACTAGGGGATAGTAATATAGACATGGCGCAAAAATTATAGCATTGTGGATTGAAAGAATTACTTATCATTATTTTTTAAAGGTCGTTCTCCATTCATGGATGGCTTAAGATTTTTGGTTGATGTTGAATCCTCTACTACCTTCAACCAACCCATCGCTATTGTAGTTAATACACTTGATTATTCAACCAGTATGGTATTTAGCCTCTCGACAAGAAAAAACACCGAACATAATGATGCTTAATACCTAACCTTTATTATGTGTGACGATATGGTATTCATGAGCTAGTTGTTCCTTAGAATACCAATAGTATATCGCTTACAAAAACATTTCATTTAATGAACCCATGCACGAGTGACTCTTAATAATAACAAGGTTGTGTGGCAACGTAGTCCCTGCCAATGAGGTTAGAAAGAAAATTGTGGAAAATGGGGTTGAATTGTAAATGACGGAAGTGTTCGATGCAAACTCTATATCACAAAATTGTTTTGTGCAACATGTATATCATGGAACATGGGGAAAAAGTAAATGACAGTTGGCATGTAGAGCACCATTTATTTTTTGAAAGTATATAACAAACATTTATTTTTTGAAAGTATATAACAAACTACAAATTTGTTGACAGTGGAAGAATAAATTTGGAAATTTAAACGCATTTTCCATATGGATTGGTGAAAGATAAAAATATATGAATACATAAAATTAAAAGGAGATAAGAAATATAAAAATTTAAATGCATTTGTGAACATGGGGTATAAGTAAATGATGCTTGCAATGTAGAGCACCATTTATTTTGAAATATATGAAAAAATAAAAGTGTGTTACATATAAAAAATTAAATGCATTTGTCATACAGACTGGTGAAAGATAAGAATGTATGAAAACATAAATTTTAAAGGAGATAAGAAACATTTTTATTTGAAATATGTCAAAAAATAAAAGTTTGTTACATACTACTGGAAATTTTGAAATATACAAAAAAATTAAAGTTTGTTACATATAAATTGGAATTTCAATGCGTTTGTCATGTAGACGAGGATTGGGGCTCCTGCGGACCATTAGAAAAATATGTACAAGAAACAGGATTGTAGAAAGAAGATAGAGTGCAATACCTGCAAAAACATTAAATGGAAAGGTATAAGTGTTTGCCTACACAATTGTATTTAAGAAAGTGGAATAACTGGGTTGATAAACAAAGAAGGATGCAATCAGTAGACTTACAGTGAGGGTACATATGAGCCCTTTAGTTGTTTGCTTGTAGCTTCCATTTCATTGATGTCGTCGATGACTACGGTTTCAATGATGTCGTCGACGACTGCTGGAATCCTTGAAATTGTTTGTTGTCTTTCGTCAACGGCCTGCTTGAATTTCCTTTTGAGCCATTATTCAATGTAGCTTCTCTTTGGGGCGACGTTGATCTCATTCTGTATTTTTATGTTGAAAATATCGTTTTCTAATTCTCGAAAGTCGATAGAAAGATTACAGAGAGGCTGATGAATTTCCTCATTCTGTACTGAATATTTGACTAGCCAGTCATGGACATGAGCTTGATCAAATTGAAGGATGTTGTAAAACTTTTCCAGAGCCAAGGCCTTAAACATAGAAACTTGTTTATCGAACTCTTGTCTGGTTAAGGTCAAGGAGCTTGCGATTAAGTCAGGGTCTTGGAAGTCATTGGTTTTCCCGACTAAGTCTATATTTGAAAACCTTGTGAATTATTTATCTTTCTTCGATATGGCTTGTTCACATGAGTGAACAATGAGATGCAGGTTCTTCACTTTTTCTTTCCAACATGCATTCAATTGACCGATCCAGTTTTTGGATGGAAGATATTGGTCTCTTCTTTTTATTTCTGTCATATTGTTGACAATGGTGCCAAAAGGAATGACCGTTTTTAAGAAAAAAAATTCTTCATATTTTAACTCGGCCTGCAAATGTTCAAGCAAACTATGTGCCCTGGTTCCAAGGGAAGTGATGGTTTGTGATATTTTCCACACCTCGGTAACCAGTTCCATTCTTTTTTTTATATTATTCTCCACATATCCTTTATAGGATGCGAGCAGGGTGGAAGATGCTTTTACGTTGGCTGCAGGGGTGGCAAGCATGGCTATTGACAAATAATTGACAAGCAATGGCATAGGAATGAAAGCGTCTTCCAATTCCTTGACCTGATCCTTCAGTCTGGCATTATCAGTCTTGATGCCTCCAATGGAATCATGAAGTGATTCTTCGCTCGTAGTGTGAATTGGACATATTTGGGATGGCCACATGTTGGCAAGGTCAACCTCTGAACGAGATTTTCCTTTCTTATTCTTAACATCGTTTTTCTCAATTATCAATTTTTTGGACTGGCTATCAAAAACAGGGCTCTGGAACACGAAGGATTCATCTTCGTCAAAATTTTCGGTAACGTATATGTCCATTGGACGGATATGGTGGATAGCATCTCTAGGTTGATCAAGGAAGTGGATCATGCTATCCAAATTAGTGTCAAGTTCCATGTTCTCGCTCTGAATTTTCAGCTCTTCTACCTACCCCACATTTCTTTTTCTCTTCTTCTCTACTGGAAGCTTGTTAGAACTATCAATTTTAGAGTGAGGAGGGTCATTATCTCCTCCTCCGTTTGAAGAACTCTTATTTGTTGTTGTGGTGGACCATTGGAGCGATGCTCCAGGATGTCGTACTTTTTGGAGTGTTATATGTTGATAGAACACTCTTGTCACCGAGGCCTTTCCCCTGTTGCATGTACATTTTAGTGCACCTTTTCACTGTGTCTACGCCGTCGGCATCAGAGGCAGGACCGTTGCCGCCACTGTCTCTATTTTTGGGCAGGTGTTTATTTAAAAAAAAATCGCCAAGGCCAAGTGTTTGTAAATGTTGTCGAAAAATATTATAGGGGTCGAACCCTGTTATGATTTCAGCATATCTCAGGTTGGAGATGCTAGAATGTGCTGCGAATTCATCAATTTTTTGACGTTTTTCAACACGAACTCCCCTACTTTCCAAGGCAGAGGAATGAACTATTTTTTTTTCTTCGTTTGCAATAGATGGAACCAGTAGCTATATTGTCGTGCTACTTCCGCAACAAACATTTTTTCCATAATGTGACATGGAATGAGAGCAGGTTGTTCCATGGAGCCAAAAATTCTTATGACGGTGTAATTATTCAAATGTTCGAGTGTCCCCTTCTTGTCCAAAAAAATGGTTGTCTGTTCAGATATGCGGGGAGCATATTCTCCTAACAACAAAATTTTGAAAACAAACATGAAGCCATTAAAAACGTCATAAAAACAGTGGGAAGCCTTGTGCTTCCACAAGGCCTGGTATCAGAACGTTACTGGGTGAAATTCGCAATTGACATTCTTGGATAGAGACAGTTGTGGAAACCGAAAGGAATGCGCTATTGCAAAAACTAAATAGGATGACATATAAAATTTCTTTTCCCTTTTGAAGCTTGACAATTGGGAACAGATTTCATGGGAAATTAACCTGCCCCAATAAAAATTGGCTTGTTCGTTGACTGTGAAATACAAAATATAAAGAGCCATCCAAGAAACAGTTGTTGTGGACTCTTGTCCCATTATTCTTGTAAACAGTCAGGGAATTTCGTGAAATGAATTTCTAAATGAACTAACCCGCAAGATTGTAATATCTTCAGGAACTAGAAGTGGGCTTTCCAAAAAATGGGGCAAGAGGTCCAACCCATTATTATGATTTGCTAGGAACTGTTTGCATTATTCTCCTCTGAACTTCAATGTTGGCTCCGACAATATTAGCATCTAGTGGAAGACCTGAGGTGACAAAGAAACAAAAGAGCAGTCCCACAGTGGAATAATTCTTTTGTCTGAAATAAATTTATCGATACACCAAGAGACCAGTTCCTTACAGTCAAAAACCTCAGGAACACAGCCTGAATGAGAAATCCCGGAGGTCCAAATTACTTGGTTCTCTGTTGCAGATGTTGAGTAATAATAATATGCTCTGGACAACTGGAATTTCTTCTCCTCGTGCCCAAAGATGTTTATTGTATCTCAACAGAATTGTTGTTGAGCTGATGCCATAGGTTTATGAGAACGTTGGTTTTCTCCAGATGATGGTTTAAATGAACAATTAGAGCTGATAATGTAATTCTCCACTAAATCTTGGTTAAATTCTTATGAATGGGAAAGCTCCTCGAGCCTTTCGTTGATTAATGACAATCTGTATGGGTGGTGCATGATGAATTGTTAGCAATAAAGATTATTTATTCCATATTTAGAAATGTGAAGGTGGCGGGTACGCCGAAGAGAAATTAAGGATTGGAGGTTTCGTGAATGTGCGAAGGCCACGACGTACGAACGAAATTTCATGATTTTGAAATCAACACTCGGAAGAGATAATATAACCCCCCCACAAAACTTGGTTTAATGCGCATCAATAAGAGATTTCCTCGAGCCTTTCACCCATCAATGGCAATCTATACGGTTCCTGCATGATGACCTATTAGAATTAAATGCTAGTAATTCCATGTTTAGAAACAATATGTGTGTGTGTGTGTGTGTGTGTGTATAAATTTTTTCTTTCTTTTATTATAGACAAGTGCGAAGGTGATGGAGATGGAGGAGAGAAAGGAAATAATGGCAAGATCTGAAAAGCGGTCGGATGGGATTCAAAAAAGCATTTCAGGGATACTCATGACATGCGAGTGTTGCACGGTCAAATTTTATGTATCGAAATTTTTGAGTGCAAAATGTGTAAAATGGAAGAGATGATGATGGGGCAGTTCAGTGGATGGTTTGTATATTTGCAGAATTTTGACAAAGTGGCTAAGTATGGAATAGGGAAATTTCTAATTGCATGCCTAGAAATAAGAACTTATATATAATTGGCAATTGCTAATTGCAAAGGGGTGTAGGCACAGGAAACAATGACTAGGAACCGAATATTTCTTCAACCCGCCAAATCGACGATCTGCCAAATAAATTCAAAAAAATGGAAAATTATGGAAAACGGATAGACGGGCTTCAAAATGGGATGACAATAGTTCCACAAAAGATGCGAGGACCTAACAGTTAAATTGTATTTCTTGGAAGTTTTCAGTGCAAAATGTATACCATGGAAGAGGGCATCATAGGTGGACCGTAATACAGAAGAGGGTATGATATGAGTCTTGTTGCAAATTTGTATATCACGGAAGTGACAGTACTGTTCGCAAGCCATGGAACAACAAAAGTCTAATCTAGAGCTCACCTACCGGGAATTCACGGTCGGAGAAGTTTCTGGGTATTGAATGGGGAAGCGGTCGGTCGGTGTCGCGATAAAAGAGTGTGAGTGCAAGTGTGAACCTGCAAAACCGCCCACATGCGCAGCCATACATTTTTGAAAAAATGAATAAGTGACGAAAAACAGTTCAGGGAAAAGAGAAACAGAACAGAATTGCGAAGTTGGCGAGAACAGAAAATAGCGACCAAGATTACCATCCATGAGTTTACTTGGTTCTTACTTATATTCTTCGTCTGTCAATTTGTATATCGTGGAACTATGAGGCATTTTATTATCCATCTAGCCCACAAGTCCGACTGTCAATTTGTATAGTGTGGAACTGTGGTTGTTGTTTGCAAGACACGAAACTATAGAGGAAATGATTTTCCCTTTAATATAGCTTCTGTGGCACAAATGTGGTATGGCTCGTTTTAGCACTTTTCCATCTGTAAATAAAGGCAATATTGAGCCCGCCAACCTTGGAGCCCGTCTGTCAATTTGTATATCGTGGAGCTCCGAATGTTGTTTGGAGGTCATGAAAAAGTAGAAGTGCAATGTTGACCCAGTCAGCACGCAAGTTCTCCTGTCAATTTGTATATCGCGAAACTCTGGGTGCTAGTTGTAGCACAAAAAACAACAGAGGGTCAATTTAAAGAAAGGGGAAGCTCTCGTTGGAAATGCATGAATCTGCCAAGCCACGCAGCAAGGCATTTTTAGATAAAAAACAAAAAAAACAAAAAAAAACGATTAAGTAACCAGGAAGAGAAACTATAGGGAATAAAAGAGTGGGAAAATAGAAAGGTGAAAGGTAGTTTTTGTAAGCGCGAATTGGTTTCAAAGAATCCCCATTGTTGCAAAACCATCATTTGCTACTAATTGTCAGCAAATGCATTGTTGAAGATTATATTTTATTGCAACCTATGTGTGTAAGTATGTTCTTGATACATTCTTCCATGACTGTAACATATTAACTTAACTACTAAACTTCATTTTCTACTAATTGCCAGCAAATGTTTTGTTGAAGATTAGATTTTATTGGAATGTGTGGGTGTAAGTGTGTTCTTCATACATTCTTCCATGACTACAACATATTAACTCAAGTATTAAACTTCTTGCATTATGGGTTGTTAGTATTAAAACTTAATAATTGCATGTCTAGAAACAAGAATAACGATTTTGCTGCAAGATTGTACATTGGTATTGCTATGTTCTATCTACATTACGAATAGAATTGAACGTTGGTTTGAAACTATGTAATCCTTTTTTTGTTTGCATAAAAGGATGGTGGATTGACACAGTACATTGTCATATAATTGTTAGATGTTCCATCTTAGCAAAAATAACCTAAGTAAACACAATATCAAAGAAGTACGATAGCATTGAACCATGCCAATGAGAACAGGCGTTAAATCCATAAAATAAGCAGGAACAAAGAGTCCAAGGCAATTATTTTTTAATAGAAAATCCATTTTAAAAAATAAGAAAAACACCAAGTATTGTACATCTATCCTTGGAAATTGGACCCAGTTCTTCGGGCCAAAACATTGAAGGTATCTACGACAAACACAGACACAGGATCTATAGTATGAAATATCCTCACAATTTTCTCCTCGATGAATCATCCTGTGCTGAAATTGATAGTTTTCAGAAGCTTCCCATGAGGAAGAAGACGGAAAATGTTGTAGGGAAAATGGAATAGCCCTTAGATGAAACTGCCTCTACATAGTCGAAAAAAATTCAGGAGCACAGGTTGCACGTGCAATTTTAGAGGCCCAAATTAGTCCATTCTGGGTGGAAGGAGATGACTAGTAGAAAAATGCCTTGCAGCAGTGAGAATTTTGGACCTGATTCCTGAATATGTCAATTGTATATCCAGAGAACAGGATATTAGTCCTGCAAGTGAATAATTGTTTGGTTTGAAATATATCTCTGGGAGCATCAACAGATCATTACTTTATAGTGAAACTCTTCCACCCAGAATGAACTAATTTGGAACTCTGGAATTCCTACTTTCACGCTGCAAAGGGGCTATTACGTTTACCGTCGGTTTCGTTTCTAAAACTCCTTTTGGTGTTGTTAGGACCACCATCACCGAGCCAGGAATTTTTGTCTGTTATGGTTGATTTCAATTTGGGCGCAGGAGTGGGAAGAGTCTCTATATTTCCATCATCCATTGTTGTATCACCGCCCATCATATCATCTTCTTCCAGCTCAAAATTCATGACATCAACCTCTGCGCCAGCCATGAATACAATTGGGCAGGTTCTCTGAGTAGGAAGGGTTGCCTTCGAATTCTTTGGCTTGAAATATATCTCTCGGTGTACCAAGGGACCATCTCCTTTTTTTCACCTGGGTGGAGGGAGATGAGTAGTAAGAATATGCCCTGGAATAGTGGAACCTCTGTCCATTATGCCCCAATGTGTTTACTGTATCTAGACAGAACTATTGCCACAACTTAACAAGAATTTTTGTTTTCTCGGGACGATGTTTGAAATGAAAATCGAGGAGAGATAATATAGCCCTCCACAAATTATGGTTTAATGCGTATCAATGGAATATCTCCTCGAGACTTTCGTTGATCAATGACAATCTGTAGGGTTCATGCGGAATGAGTTGTCACCATCACAACTCACTAATTTCATAATTAAAAAAAAGTGTGAAGATCGCGGTGATGACGAAGAGAGATTAAGAATTAGAAATTTCTTAAAAGCACCAACCTGTTGGCGCACAAAAAGTAGATTGCATCGTGTTTGAAATGAATACTTGGAAAGGATAACATGCTTGTGCGCAAATCTTAGTTTAATTTGTAGTAATGACAAATCTTCTCTAGACTTTCGGACATTAATGAAAATCTTAACGGTTTCTGCAGGATGAACTAATAACATTAAAGCTTAATTATTGCATAAAAGGAAACAAGTACGAAGGCAATGGTGATGGCGAATTGCGGTGAAGCACCGACCAACCCGCGAAACCGATTCCAAGAAATACCTAAGTATGGAAAGTGTAATATCCCTAAGGCCGGACCGAATTGTAAATGTAAATGAAAATGTACTTAAGATGGTGAGTTGTATGACATCATTTTATATGCACATTTCATGGTATAGTGCACACATGTACTGCGCAGTAAAAGGAGGAAGTGTGCACATTCCTGGATACCACGTGCAACAACTTGAGTGTGTGCGATTGTGAGGCTAGCAAGAATTTGTGTATATGATATGTTTTATAGTCTGGTGAGCCAGTTATTATAATCTAAGATGCTTATGTTTTGATTAGGTCGGAGAGCCTAGATGTTAAAGGCCAGTGCGCCTGTTTTTGTACATGTCTCATAATTAATATAAATACATCGATGCGCGCATACCAACCATGATAAAAAAGAAGAGGGACTAAACTCCACTAGTTAGGGAAAGGGAGGGGCTAAGTTAAGGAAAGGGGCTAAGCTAGGGATCTTAAGCCAAAAAGGAATATTATATTAATATTTCTTAAATCATAAAGTATGGATAATTATTTTATCCTAAGTTCTAAAGTTGGGTACGAGTGGGTCAAAGTAGCTCCCAACATGACAAGTGTCAAGTTGGGGACATGCATACTTATTGTTTGGACTTAGTTCATTTCCTATCATATTTTCCATCATTCATCCATCATATGGACCATCATTGCTACTATCCATTCAATCATCCATGAGTATTCACACACCATTGAGCTATCTTTCGTATCTTCGTGACTGTACCTGAACCCGTATCCATAGCCCTTTTGTGTTGGTGTATCTAGTTAGCTTGGGATCTGGACTAAAGAGGCAGGCTTTCAGGCCCGTGATAAATTCTCTGAGTGAGAGAATTGTTGGGAATTGATTTCCTGAAGGTGCTAAACTACAACTACAGTACTCTGAGACTTCCTATCTGGCCTGTTGTTGAAGCCCGGAAAGGAAGTGGGGCAGCCAAAGGACTGTTGAGCAGACAAGGGGCACACTTCCTGGGTGGGATAGGCATGTGCGGAATGAGGGACTGTAGGCTGTTAGTTTGAGTTGGCACCTGTGACAGAGTCTTTCCTTTTTTCCATGAGTCTTTAACTTGTTTAGGAATCCCTTTACCCGGGTGGAGTTTAGTCCCAACTCGGTGGTGACTCACTATTGAGAGTGATGAATGGTGTGGTCTAAGGTTGGGAGGTTCATGGAAGGTCTGCACGTAGTTGGTGACATTATTACCAAGATAAGTGCCATTTGTGTGATAAAATTGCATCATGCATTATTATTTACGTGTTCAGTTTTATGGGTTTATCTTATGCTTGGTTATGATTGTTAGTATATTTATGGGTATTTCTTGTATATGTTGTATGTGTATGTTTATGGTAATTTCAGTGTGAATCTGTGTATTTATAGATGTACTTGTATGCATACATTTTATATATAATGTTTCCGCAAGAGTTCTATGTGTGCATATGTTTTAATTGCATGTAGTTAGAAAATTTATGTGGCATAGCTCAGTTGTATGCTGGGAAATGTTACAGTATGTTCCGTAGAGAGAACAGTGAGAGTTCTCTGGCGTAGTGTGGTCGGGGACGTTACAAATTGGTATTAGAGCTTCAGTTTTCAACACTGAGCCTGGATGGGCCGAACAAGCTGAGTTGATGTGAAATTTCACAGAAGATTTATTTCGAACAGGACAAATTTAAATTTGTAGAGCGTCCATGGTAATATTTGGAAGTAACGACGCAGAATTGGGAAAATCTCTAATTTTTGTTGTTAAAATTCATGAGAAAATGGAGAAATTCGGCCAAGTGATGAGATATTCCCAATTTAATATCTTTTCTAGCAAATTCGGACCCAAAATTGGTCGAATTTGAAGTCACAGTGAAGCCATGACAGTTGGAGCGAGTTTTATAATTAAAATTCTCAATTTGTGAATTGATTTTGGGGAAATTCATTCCAGAAATGTCAACCCACAACGATTTTTTGTTGCAGAGGTTGAATTGGTGTTATCGAGGTGAAATTCAACGAATTTCTTGGTCGTAGAATGTATATGGAAAATTGGGGAAAAAGTTAGGGAAAAGCCCCAATTTCTGCAGTCGAATTCACGAGGATTTGATGTGCATAAAGGTGAATGTGCACAGGTGGGCACACTAAAACTGCATGATGCGCAGTGAAAAGCTTGTGATAGGTAAAATTTGGCATTGCACAACAAGATATTGGCATTCTGGTGCACACGCTAAATTTCGGTGCCACACAGAAAATGTTAGTGTGCGGGTGTGCGCGCTAAATTTTGGTACTGCGTAGAAAAATAGTGGTCTTCTAGTGCGCACGCTAAATTTTGGCGCTGCGCAGAAAAATGTTGGTGTGTGGGTGCACACGCTAAATTTGGCATTGCACAGTGTGCATATGCATAAGAAGTGTGTGCGGTGTGGACATTCATAATAATGGTGTGCATGGTGTGTGTAGTATTAGCACAACACAATGGAGTTTGGTAGTTGCGCGTGCAATGTGGGTATATGTTGTCGTGCAACAACTTAGTTAGTGGTGCACACAGAGTTTTAATGTGCAATGGAGACGTACTAAACTCTGGCATGGTGTAGCACATCAAGTAAAATGCGCGTGGAATATCTGTGCACAGTACAAAAACTGCGCACGGTGGATATCACAGTGCAGTACAAAAACTGCACGCGGTGGATATTGGTGCGCGACAGGAAAGTAGTGCGTGCAATTTATTGGCACAATAGAGAAGTGATACACAGTGGTTTTAGAATGCGTGAAGCACGATTTACCTTGTGTTGTTACTGCACATGGTAAATATGGGTGTACATGTTGAATTTTGTGCGCGCTAAGTCATTTGAAGGGAGAACAATAGCAGAAAATCAACGAATTGCTACGATGTTTTATATCATTTGAACGTCATATTTTTGCAGCGTGTTTTTGAGGGCCTTAAGAGCGTTTTTTAACAAATCAAAAACCATGAGACAAAGGTGTAGTAAAGGTACATGTCGTCTCTACAATTCAAATAAAAGATATCAGATAGATCTTTCTAATGGCGTAAATTGTTCGTCAAACTGAGTGTTTTTGAGAAAGTTACAATACAAACATTGGAGGGTAAATTTTATGACCCAACTAACTTCAAAGAGCCATAACTTTCTGCTCCGGAACCAGATTGAGGTGCAGGAGTAGTCAATGGAAATATATTGAGCCATAGAAGACAATAACAAAGTTGAATTAAATTTTTGGGCATGTTCAAAGTGTTTAATATGGAAAATAAGGTACCTGTAACATTCCAGACCAAAAACACAAATTGGCCTAGAACTTCAGCAGGATGTAACTAGCATCCCAGAACCCATAATAAGGTGAAACTTGGACAGAATGTCCATAATATGATTATGAAGAAACCTAATTGAGCTCATACGAAAATTCCAATGGAGTAGGTGCATAGATTCATAATTACAACACAGAGTTGTGCCAAGTGGAAGTATTAACATAAAAGTTAATGGGAAAATTTCGAATGACCATAACGTCTTTCTCCAGACTCGGAATTGAGCATGTGAATAGGAGTTGGAAAGGTTTCGGACAATGGAATATAAATATCCACCCATAAAATTGATCTAGACATTCAATTTTCCAGGAAATCAGAAGAAATATTTCTGATATATTATTGAACCAAAATGGTTCAGATTTTTCATTAAAATTATTGAAACAGTTAGCCTGACAAAGTTTGTTGGCTGAACATATTGCAGAGTTAACAAAAAATAGATCAGATCAAGATCATCATAGATTCCAGAGGAATGGAAGAGACACAAGGGACTTACAAACAGGAAGATAAAACTAGAGGGATAGGAACAAACTCCAATGGACATGGAGATGAAAGGAATGAAAACATGAATATGGCAAAGACCATTAAAAATTTGCATAAGGATGTCTAAAGCCATAAAGATGATAATGAAAGACTTATGAAAGCTAAGGAACAACAAGATGACTTCAACATGAAGTTAATGGAGAGCTTGAATAGAATAGAAAATAAATTGGACAAGGAGAGTGGCTCAAGCAAATCAAGAAGTCACGGGCCTTCTGATGAGAAAAGAAAAGCAAGAAATGTTAGCAGACATCACCATCACTCCCCAAGGAATTCCAATAAGAGAGCACACAACATATCGATTCCATCCCCTATCATAAAGCATAAGAGGTCTGGGGTGGATGAGCTACAAGGAGAAATGAACAAAATCAAACCTCCTACATTTGATGGTGAGCACAAGAAGGATGAAGATGCAGAAACATGGTTGTTGGGCATGAGAAAGTATTTCCAATTGCATAATTATTCTTCTCATGCAGAAGGTAGAATTTCCATCTATCAACTCAAAGGAAAAGCATCCATGTGGTGGGATCAGCTTGTGCACGTGCAACACATCAAAGAGAAAAGTGTTACTTGGAGGGAATTCAAGAAGTATTTTGAGAAGAAATACTTGAGTAAGAGATACTATGAAAAGAAAAAGAAAGAATTCTTTGAACTCAAGCTTGGGAGTATGAAAATAGATGAATATGAAAGAAGGTTTTTAGAACTACTGAAGTATGTCTCCTTCATCAAGGATGAGACAGTTAAGATTCAAAGGTATTTGAGTGGATTTCCATCATTTATTGGTGAAAAAATACAGTATGATGATCCCAAGACATTGGAGGAGATCATAAGGTGAGCTAAATGCATTTATGATAAAAAAAAATCAAGGCCAACTTTCCAAAAAGCTTGGGAAGACAAAAACAAATTCAAGGTGGATCAGAGGAAGAAGGGATCTAAGCCATCGTTCTTCAGAAATAATACACAGGGACACCAAACTCCTAGAGAGCCCAGAACGATTGAAACAGGGGGTCAAAGACCAAGGCATCCACCTATTCAATGTTGGGGTTGTAAAGGAGATCACATGTTCATAGAGTGTCCTCACATAGGTGAAAAAGGGAGAATTGTTCACAATGTACAACAAGCTGAAACAGTGGAGGACATGGGTAGAAATGTGTCGAGGATCTATGCAGCCCTGGAAAACAAGCAAGCAGAGTATCAGTCACATATGATTGAAGTGGAAGGTATGATCAACAACCAAACCATTGTTATTTTAATTGATTCAGGAGCTAGTCATAGTTATATAGATCCTACGATGGTGGAAAGTTTTCATTTTCCAAGAAGAAAGCATGGGAAATATTGGTTGGTGTAGCTGCCTACAGGAGACAAAAGAAAATTTAATGAGATGGTTAATTCATGTCTTATGGACATGAATGGACTGAACACCAAGGCAGATTTGAACATCTTACCTTTAGGTTCCTATGAATGTCTAATTGGGATGGATTGGTTGGACCAACATCATGCTCTCTTAGACTGTCATAACAAAGAATTTACTTGCTTGGATGAGGAAGGGAAACTAAGGAAAGTGCAAGGAGTTCTTAGGGTTGTAACCATCAGAGAGATTTCAGCATTGCAGCTGAAGAAATGTTACAGAAAAGGGTGTCAAATATTTGCAGCTCATATGGAGGAGGCACCTAAAGATAAGGTGCCAAATTTGGAATATTAGGTAGTCCTAAAAGAATTTGAATATGTGTTCAGGTAAGTACCAGGACTACCCCCAAAGAGAGACATTGATTTCTCTATAAATCTAATGCCTGGAGCAGCTCCAGTGTCAAAGACTCCTTACAGAATGAGTACACCAGAGCTGAAGGAGTTGCAAATGCAACTTGAAGAGATATTGAAGAAGGGGTATATATGCCAAAGTGTTTCACCTTGGGGTGCCCTAATCTTGTTCATGAAGAAGAAAGATGGAACATTAATATTGTGCATTGATTTCAGATAGTTGAATAAAATGACTGTGAAGAACAAGTATCCTCTGCCAAGAATTGATGATCTCTTTGATCAATTGAAGGATGCAAAGATCTTTTCAAAGATAGATCTCAGGTCCGGATACCATCATGTAAGGATTAAAGAGGAAGATATCAGCAAGACCTCCTTCAGGACAAGGTATGGTCACTATGAGTTCATAGTGGTGCCATTTGGGTTGTCAAATGCACCAGTTGTTTTCATGTGCTTAATGAATGGTGTTTTCCGAGATTGTTAGACAAGTTTGTCATTGTATTTTTGGATGACATTCTTATATACTCTAAGTCAAAAGAAGAGCATGAGCATCATTCGAGAATGGTGTTGCAAGTATTAAGGGAGCATCAGTTGTATGCCAAGGTGAGAAAGTGCTCATTTTATCAAAAGAAAATTCATTATTTGGGGCACATTATTTCAAAGGATGGGATAGCAGTGGATCCTAAGAAAATAGAAGCCATTAGAGAATGGTCAATGCCAAAGAATTTGATAGAGGTCAGATCATTCATGGGCCTTGTAGGATACTATAGGAGATTTATTGAGGGATTTTCAAAGATTTCACACCCAATCACTTCATTCCAAAGAAAGGGTGTGAAGTTTTAGTGGACATTGGATTGTGAAAAGAGTTTCCAACACTTGAAACAGTTACTAACAAGTGCTTCAATACTAAGGATTGCAGACCCAAATGAAGACTTCATTGTATGCACAAATGCATGTAAAGATGGACTTGGTGGAGTCCTCACTCAAAATGGTTTGTCATATGTTATGAATCAAGGAAGTTGAAGGAGAATGAAAGACACTATGCCACTCATGATTTGGAGTTGGCAGACATAGTGCATGCCTTGAGGAAATGGAGACACTACCTCATGGGGAAGAGGTTTGAGCTGAGAACATACCACATTGGTCTGAAATATTTATTTGATCAGCCAACTCTAAATGCTAGGGAAACTAGATGGTTAGAATTTCTAAGTGAATATGACTTTGATATAAAGCATATCAAAAGGAAAGAGAACAAAGTGGTTGATGCACTCAGCAGAAGAGTACATGAATTTCATGCTACAACCATTAGCATGTACCAATCAAATTTGAAAGACAGAATTATAGAGGCTGTCAAATTAGATTTGCATTACAAAGAATTAGTGACAAAATTACAGCAAGGTAATTTGCAAGAGAAAATTGAAGATTACAAGCTAGATAATGATGAAATTCTCAGGTACAAGGGAGGAATTTATGTACCAAATTATAATGAATTGAAAAGTTTGATACTGAGAGAAATGCATAATGTGCCTTATGCCACCCAAGATATCAGAAAACTATTGCAGTTGTCAAGAGCCAATATTATTGGCAGGCATGAAGAAAGGGGTTGTTGATTTTATTGCCAGATGTTTGGAATGTCAAAAGGTAAAGGATGAGCATAGACACCCAGCTAGTTTTCTACAACCATCACCCATTCCTAAGTGGAAATGGGAAGTTGTAACAATGGATTTCATTACTAAACTTCCCAAAACAAACAAGAAACATGATTCTATCATGGTAGTGGTGGATAAGATTACTAAAGATGCCCATTTTGTTCCAGTTAAGCTCACTCACAAGGAAACCAACATTGTTGATGTTTATATGAAGAAAATTGCGAGATACGAAAGACAATTGCGTCTGACAGAGATCCAAATTTTACCTCAAAATTTTGGAAAGGATTATTTAATGGATTTGGAACAAATTTGAATTTTAGTACAACCTATCATCCATAATCAAATGGAAAAACAGAGAGGGTGAATCAAGTGATTGAGGATATGTTGAGAATGTATGTGATGGATAAACCATAAAAATGGGAAGAATACCTACACTTGGTGGAGTTTGCTTACAACAATGAGTACCAAACATATCTAAATATGAGCCCATTTGAGGTACTTTATGGTAGAAAGTGAAACACTCCAATAAGTTGGGATAAGCTAGAAGATAGAGTAGTGGTTGGGCCAGATTTGCTCAGGGAAATGGAGGAGAAGATGATAAAAATAAAGAAAAATTTAAAGGTTGACCAAGACAAGCAGAAAATCTATACTGATAAGGGCATAACTCACAGGGAATTCAAAGTGTGTGATAATGTATTCTTGAAAGTGAAAGCCAACAAAAGTTTCCTGAAGTTGGGAAATTGTTCAAAGTTGGCAACTCGCTATTGTGGGCCATTTGAAATCCTAGAGAGGATTGGTCCAGTTGCTTATATGATTGCACTTCCTACATCTATGTCTTTTCATAATGTATTCCATGTATCATTGCTCAAGAAATATATACCTGATACTAATCATGTTATTGATTGGAATCTGATCCAGGTGGAGCAAGAAGGTGCTTTCTAAGTGCATCTGGTGCACATTCTGGACCGAAAAATCAAATATCTTCGGAACTGAGCCATAGGGATTGTAAAGGTCCAATGGACCTGGTACAGTTCTGAGGACACTACTTGGGAGCATGAGGATGCAATGCAAGCAAAATACCCACATCTTTTTAAGGATTTTTAAAATTTTGTTGTACATGGGTACATGATGCACTGAGGATAGTGCATAAATAAGGGGAGGGAATTGTAATATCCCTAATGCCGAACCCAATTGTAAATGAAAATGTACTTAAGTTGGTGAGCTATATGACATCATTTATATGCACATTTCATGGTATAGTGTGTGCATGTACTGCGTAGTAAAAGGAGGAAGTGTGCACATTCCTGGATATCGCGCGCAACAACTTGAGTGTGCACGATTGTGAGGCCAACAAGCCTTTCTCTATATGTTATGTTTTATAGGCTAGTGAGCCAGTTATTATAAGCTAGGATGCTTATGTTTTGATTAGGCCGGAGACTAGATGTTAAAGTCCAGTGCGACTATTTTTGTACATGTCTCATAATTAATATAAATACGTCGTTGGCGCAGACCGACCACGATAAAAGAGAAGGTGATTTGGAAATGATTGACTGCATGGATATAGCAATGAGTTTCTTGGGCAATGCAGTGATGAATAAAATTATGGGTGCTACCACTATCAACCAGAATGATGACCTTCCTATGCTTGATGTAACCAATTAGCTTGAGGGTTTGGGGAGCAGAGAAACTAGTGAGAGCATTTAGGGAAATGATCGGTTCTACTTCGGGAGGGTCTGAGGGAGGGGTTATGTATGTGGTTTCAGGTGACTCAGACACAAGGGGAGTTTTAACCTCCTCTTCCAAAACATCCTCTGAGATGGCCATAAAAATATTTTTTTCCTTACACTTGTGGCTCGAAAAATATTTTTCATCACAATTATAACAAAGGCCTTTGAGTTGGCGTTCATCCATTTCAACCCTGGTCAATTTTTGGATCTTTAGTGGAGCAAAGGGAGTAGTGGGATTTACTGGTTTAGTTCAAGGAATAAAGGAGGGTTTCTGGTTTTGAGAAGATACAACCTGTTGTGCTTCTTTATCTCTTTTAGTAGCCTCCACCCAACTCTGAGGCTGAGCCATGAGGACATGGGCACGAATCTCATCCTTGAGGTCACTGATAAAACATTCTAGGAAAAATACATCAGACATGCCCTCTGTCCGAAAAGCCAGGCACTCAAAAGAAACTATAAAGTATTCCACTGTTTCGAATTGTTTCAACTTTGTCAAACGTCTGTAAATGGTTGGTGTCAGTGTCAAAGCGTTCATAAAGGTCTGCCACAAAGTGTGTCCAAGCAATATACCCTTGACGATATGTTTTTCTCCATTGCCACCATTGCCAATGTTATTGATCTAGATGGAGAACACCATACCAGAGTTTGGCCAAGTCATCTGTAATGTCATCTAAAGAGAAATAATGTTCCATTTGGGTTACCCAACTAGTGGGATCCGAGCCATTAAATTTGGTCACATCCACCCGCGGAAGGCGTAGGTCACGCTGAAAGTGATGGGGCTGAAAATTATGGGAATGAGAGGAAGTTTCAGCTTTGGTATGTGTAGGTGGGTCAGATAAAGGGTTATCTACAGGGATATGCAGCTTGGTGCAGATCATCGAAATGACATATTCAAGCTGGGTAGTCATGTCTTGTTTGAGTTCCTAGATTGAGGCGACGATGGAGGACTGCATGGTTGTATTGATGGCGACAACATTGGCACTGAGTTGTTTCACTTCTTGTTGGGTCTCTGTGAAATTAGATTGCAAGGTATTGAAGAGAGCTTTCAAGTCTTGGGTATGGGTATGGGCCATGATGACGAGGGAACAAAAACGGGGTGGGTGGGGTCAAAATTTTTTCTGAAAAATGATATGTATGAATGTGATAAGGGAGAAGAGATAAATCCAATGGAATAGGTCTCAAATAATGGTGCAAAAATTTCTAGAATTTTTTTTTTTTTTTACACCCGAGGAGTTATACTTTGGTCTGAAGAATATTGCAGTGATGAAATGCCCAAATTCTTAACCATGAAGAAATGTGTAGTGATTTGGCAACCCGAACACAGTTGCATGGCAATATATCTTGTCTATTTTAATTTTTTCTTTTTCGTCCCCAAGGGTTAGGTATTCAAGGGTTCTACAGATAAGGGTTTTCCCTATGCTATAGCTCTCTGATATACGTGTGGGGTCCAACAATAGTACTCGGCCCAATATCTCAGGGCACTAACTAAGGAGGCTAGACCATGCCCTTAGTCGTACTACCCGACTACCCAGGTACTAGAGAGTATCTTCCTGACTGTTGTTCTCCGTCGCACTATAGTAGTCAAGTGGTCAATCAGTTTATCTAAAGAGGGCTTCAGGAAATCTAGGTTGAACCGTACAAAGTTCTTGTATGATGCACTACCACTCGAATGGGTACCAACAGGGGTTACAAGGGTGGCCAACATTTGTGCGCTTAAGAACCACTTGTATTTCCTATGTGTATGAATCCCTCAACCGCGGGTTTATGCACGTAACGACAGAGCTCTGTGGCTTAAAGACGTCGGAATACGTCTCTACCCTGAAAAATAATTTAACCCACAATTTTCTGCCAAGGAAAGTGCTTTGATACCACTTGTAATATTCCAGATATAAAAAGTATGCAGAATGGAAATAAAACGCTAGAAATGATAGATGAACAATAATATAACCAGAATAACACCACAATAATACGGAAATGATAACATAATAACACCAAAAAGAGCACTTCGGTTACTGAGAGCAATGTTCATGGGCCTCTTCGAGGGGGCAACCTCCAGTCGAGCAAAGCTCTATTACAATAATATCCAAGCTAGGGTTCTCATACCATCGACTCCTATTTATACTAAATATGTCTATCAAGAGAACCATCTAGAGGAAAATTCTTCTAGAAGCGGAAGCTTCTATTAGGTCTTCTTATATTCGACTTATTCTACCTTATTGCAAGGCCTTATTAATATTGACCTTTATTACATCGGAATACATTGTTCTACCTACGTAAGGGGTTAGGTCCCTAACACAAAGCCATAGGAGCTCGATCTCACTGCTTCTTAGGAATTTGTTGCAGGAGGCCCGATTTTGGCAAGGAAATGGCAGGACTGCATTGAGCACTATGACAACTTCCATGAGAAGGATCTCTCCTTTTTTTCAGAGTTGGGTCATCCGTCTATAGAAGTTTAGAGGAAAGAGACAAGAGGTTGAGTCGTGATGAGTCAAAGGTTTTGGTCGGGGCTTGTTGGTCCTTTCAATTTTTAGGGATGCTCGATTTTGCGGAAATGCTAAAGTTTTGTGGAAAGTGCAGTGGTTCATCGAAAGATTTGAAGTGGTGGAAAACATCTAGACTAGTGAACAATTGATTGAAAGTCTACCAACAACGAAAACAACCAACAACACCATGTGCTAGCTAGATGAGTAATGGAAAACATAAAAGAGCTTCGAGCGCATGCAACACAAGCAAGAGGAAGTCGCAGAATCAAGAATCCAAGAAGCACTCAAGAAAAACTATAAATTTGGAGTTATGTAATGGTAAAGGGGTTGTCATCACTATTGTTATTGGTACTCTTATGAAGGGTTTTTAATGTTATCTTCATTATTATGATTATTATTGAGTCTATCTGTTAAGGCTATTGTAAGGGTTTTGAATGGCATTGTACTTGCACAGAGCCCAAGAGTTTGTAATAGATATATGGGGATAGACCTAGTTGCATAAGCTATTACATGAAGATTGTATTTGTTGTAACTATGTTGGGATGATGATAATAGAGAAGAAGGTCATTCGGGATATAAAATTTTGTTATAATGAGCATTAGTCCTTAGTTCTCTATTGCGTGACTGCTTCTATCATGTATACTTAGCATTTAATTAATGTGTATGCATGTCTTGTTGTGTATTGATGAATGGATCCGTTTATGGTTGCGTCAAACCCGATGATACATCATCGTTGTCTCACTTCATCACACACATGTCTCAGCTATGCTTTAGGTGAGACCTCTTTCCCTTACAGAAGTTTGAATGTGTCAGTACTCCTAGACTACATTGGTATGTTCATTAGTAACTTCTAAGAATCCTGGTCTTGATTTTGAGCCAACATAAGTGTTATTATCTATTGTGTTTAATTGTGTTAAACGTTGATATATATTTGTTGTGCATCTACTATGAGTTATCTAGGTTCATGTTGCTTGTTGTGAGCATAAAGATGTATTTAAATATCTACTTAAGAGGTTGAATAATGATGTATTTATTTAGTTGTTGTTGTGCACAATAAAGAGTAGTTATAACTACATTTTTTTTAAGTATGGACCACTGAATGAACTTGAATGTCATGTTGTGTGTCACTTTCCACATTTAAATTTAGTATCAGAAATTTTAGTGAATCATTTTAGCAGTGACATGACTGAATTGGGAACTGAGTACGTTACATATATCATTTAAAGAAACTTCTCATCACACAAAATCATAATACTGTAATCTAGGAAATAACACAATAAAACAGTAAGCAAAAGGAAACAAATTTAACAATGCAACATATACCATAGGTAGGGGGGATCCTATCCTAGAACATGTGGAAAAGGATAACTACAGTCGTAAATGATTATGAACACACCATATGTAGCATCAACGATATTTATATTAAAATCTAGAAATTATGTCAACAAGTTAAAATAGTTGTGTTTATCAATTCCTCTGTTTTTCTATTTGGCCTTTTAATCTAACTTAAAATTGTATTTATAGGATATACAAGCTGGAAAGAGAGCGTTGTTGACTAGCACTCTATCCCATAATTTTTGCAAGGAGTTGACTTTAAAGTGGACCACTATCCAATGATCTCCCATATTATTTTTACAGGTATGTAATAGGTTATGAACCATATTCTCAAGATCGTGTACATCCTCCAAGTGGTGGATTCATATTTGGAATAACATTGATGTGCAAACTAGGGACCGGTTACAGGATCATACGATTCTTGTAACAACTAATTAATAAAATGACTTTTAACCTTATTTTGCTTTAAAAAAATAGGAATTTGTGAATAAAGAAAACTTCATACTTAAGTACTCTTGAGTGGTATATCTTGTAGAAATCCTAAGGAATTTGGAAAAAAAAGAATAATAGCAAGGTCAAAGACGAGGAAGTTGAAGTAAAAAATGGCTTAACAAACAGTGAAAATAGCACAAAAAAGAAGGCCCAACAATTTTCACAATGCCAATTCAAAAAAATAATTAAAATTAGGCTTCTAATGGCAATAGTATGATAGTGATTGACCACACCAATACAAAAATACAAAAGTATTTCAAGATTTTTTCATCCAAGGGAAAAAAAAAATAACTCTAAGTATGTTAAAAAAAAATCTCACACTTGCCCAAATCACTTCTTAGATACCACATGTAATGAACCCTAATACCAAAAATGTAAAGATGAGCATAATAAAAGTGTACATGCGAGATATAAAGAATCAAAAGATTCAATATTATTGATTCACACAGACGTCTCATCCCTGTGTCGACCAATCGATGGTGTATGGATGGGGTGCACTATTGTCAATTACTTCACTTTTTTTGTCACCTCTTTCCTCTTTTGAGATTAGGTTCCTTTGGTTGCTTCTATCAACAATGACACCATACATAGAATAATGTTTTTTAACTTTTATAGGTGATAGCAATACTTAGTTTTGCATTAATATTTTGTTTCCCTATCCATTAAATCTTATAACATAGAGGTGTAAAAGTTTGAGGTTTTCAATTTAGTTAATAACATAATAACATTGCAACATCTTGATCCATATGGCGGATTCTTTGAACCATATCCTCAAAAGGTACAACATCCTCTTCAACCTGAAAAGCTGAAAAGATAGTAGACAGCAATACTAGTACAGTCAGAGAAAATATTGTTCATTTGACAAGCAAGCAGTCCATAAAACAATAGCGAGAAAAACGTGAACGAATGAGAAAGATAATTTCCAAATTTCAAGATAATTTCCAAATTTCAATATTTAAAGACTTGTTAATCTTTATGGTTGAATGAGAAGGACGGAGTAAGCTAATTTGAGAGTAAACAGATTTTTTTTAGTCAAAAAAATGGATCTGAATCCGTTCAAATTTTCAGAGATAACCTGAACTTCACATAGATCAAAGTTTCATATATTTCAAAACCTTACCCAGAAATAAATTTCAATCTAAAACATTATACTTTCAGGGCAATTTACCTCAGGGTGACAAGGTTAAATGTGCTCTCCTCTAAGTACAAATTTCCGGAATTCTTTGAATCTTATCCTCAAAAGGTACAGCATCCTCTCCAAAGTTCAAACTCAAAATATGGTAGACAACACGATCTTTCCAATATGTTTGTGGCGTTCAGCAGTGAAAAAAATAAAAGAAAACAAAGCTAAATAGACAAACTAACTGTAAATTATTATTATTTGAAGAGGATGCTGTACCTTATCCTCAAAAAGTACAGCATCCTCTTCAAACTGAAAAGATCGTAAACAGCACGATCTTTCCAATATGTTTGTAGCCTTCCGCAGTGAAAAAATAAAAGAAAAGAAAGTCAAATAGACAAACTGCAGTACAAACAGAGAAAATACTGTTCATTTGATAAGTAAGCAGTCCTTAAAAACTGTAATGAGAAAAACATGAACGAATAAAAAGGACAACTTTGGAATCCCAATATTTGAAGACTTGTCAATCCTCGAATCCCAATATTGAAAGAGCCAAGGAGAAAATATTAAAGAAAAGAAAGCCAAATAGAAAAACTACAGTACAACTAGACAAAATAATGTTAATCTGACAAGCAAGCAATCTAGTGACAGAAACATTAATTAATGAGGAGAACATCCGAATACCAATATTTAAAGATCCGATGGATTCAAAGAAAAATGAAAAGAAAGGTTGAGAATCAAAACTGACAACCAAATAAATATATAAGTAAATGAATAATCGTGAATATATGATTTGAACATCACTGCATCTAAGACTCAAAACTACCAACCAAATAAATAAACTAACTATAAATCATAAGAAAAAAAAGAAGCAGCAATGGAAAAAGTAAACACGATAATACCAACTTAAATTTTCTAAATTGGGGCAGAAATTTTTCGCCTTCAACATTGAAACAATGGGTATTGCTATAGAAACAACTCAAAACAATGGGTATTGCTATAGAAACAACTCAAAACAATGGGTATTGCTATAGAAACAACTCAAAACAATGGGTATTGCTATGGCTATTAATACTGTCACTCATGCTATTACAACCTCCATCGAAGTTAAACTTTGAGTGATGTTTGAAACATTGAAAATTCATTAGAAACAACTCAAAGCAATGGGTATTGCTATGGCTATTAATACTGTCACTCATGCTATTACAACCTCCATCGAAGTTAAACTTTGAGTGATGTTTGAAACATTGAAAATTCATTGCACACTTTCTACAGGAGATGTGTAGCTGACATGTTGCATTCAATAAAATTATTAATAATAATAAAAAAATTAATATTAATAACAAATAAAATATTTTAATATCTAATTTAACTAAAGTAACAAAATTAATATTATTAAAAGTGGTTGAAAAACATCAATTGTTAATATCAATTATTTTTAATAATGTGGTTGTGATAGTTTACTGCAAATGTGAGTGGGGAGGATTAATAGACAATGGTTGACTATGGGTGATTATGGTCAAGTTACAATTGACTAGAGTTTATTAAGGTTGATTATAGGTGACCATGGTTGAACATGGTTAACCATGGTTGTCCATATGTAACTATAGCTGATTATGATAGACTATGGTTCACCATGTTGACTTTAGTTGACCATGATTGAGTATAGCTGACTATGAAAGACTACAGTTGATTATGTTGACCATGATGAGGATGGGTGAGCATGGTTGTCTATGGTTGAATATGGTCAACTTTGGTTGAGTATGGTTGAATATGGTCAAGTTATGGTTAAATGGAGTTTATTATGGTTGACATATGGATGACTATGGGTCAATATGGTTGACCATGTTTACTATGGTCGACCATGTTTACTATGGTCGACCATGTTGACCATATTGAAAATGGGTGAGCATGGTTGTCTATGGTTGACCATGATTCAATTTGGTTGAATATGGTCAACTTTGGTTGACTAAAGTTGAATATGGTCAACTTATGGTTGACTGAGGTTTATTATGGTTGACATATGGATGACTATGGGTTAATATGGTTCACCATGTTGACTATGGTTGATCACTTTTGACCAGTAGAATATGTATGACCACATTTGACTACATCTAACCATGGTTGACTATGGTTGTCCTTGAAAAGATCTAGTTGACTATGGTTCACCATTGTTGAGAACATTTGACAATGGTGACCATGTTGCTCATGTTGACTATGGTTGACCATGGTCAACTATGGTTGTCAATAGTTTCTTATGGTTGACTATCATTGACCAGGGTAGACCATGGTCAACTATAGAAGATAATGTTGACCACGGGTGACTATAGTTGACCATGGTTAACTATGTATGACCATGGTTAACCATGGGTGACCATGTTTGACTATGGTTGACCATGTTGACTATGGTTGACCATATTTGATAATGTTTGACCATGTAGACTATATATGACCTTGTTTGACCATGATTGATGAGGGTTTATTATAGTTGACATATAGTAGACTATGGGTGGCGATGGCTTAATATGGTTGTCCATGTTGACTTTAATTTACCATGGTTGAGTATAGTTGACTATGAAAGACTATAATTGATTATGTTTCACTATAGTTCTATGGTTGACTATAATTGTTTATGGTTGATGAAGGTTAAGTACAATTGACTATGTTGACCTTGTTAACCATGTTGAGAATGGGTGAGCATGGTTGCGTATGGTTGACCATGGTTGACTATGGAACTTTGGTTGACATAGGTTTATTATGGTTGATTATGTGTCTATATGGTTGGCCACATCTCACCACGTTTAACCATGTAGATTATATATGACCACATTTGACCATGGTAGACTATTGTTTCGCATGAAAGGTTATAGTTGACTCTAGTTGCCCATGGTTGAGAACATTTGATAATGGTGACTATGTCGACCTTGATTGAGTATGGTTAACCAAGCTAGACCATGATCAACTATGGAGGACCATGTTAGCCATGGATGACTATGGTTCATTGTGGTTGACTATGTATGACCATGGTTGATTACGGTTGGCCATGTGACCATGTTTGACTATGGTTGATTATGTTTGACTATGGTTGATTATGTTTGACTACATTTGACAATGTTTGACCATGTAAACTATGCATGACCACATTTTACAACTATTGATTATGGTTGTCTATGGTTGCCCATTAAAATTTATAGTTGACTATAATTGACAATAGTTAACAATTTTTACCATATTAACCCATGTTAACCATAGTTAGTTATGGTTACATGTGATTACCTATGCCTTTACCTTTGTAAAAATTACTCATACCCTACTCTCCTACAAAACTATTTATTTGTTCAAATAATTTACACCGATACTAAGGATTAGTGTCGTGATTCATTCTATATATAGAGAGAGTTGTATAGGCATTACTCCATTGCATTGCATGAGTAGCTTCAATCCTTAAACGAGCCCTACCCGTCCCACTTTTCAGTAGCTAATTTGCATTCATTCCCAGATCCCACATCGATATATGTGTGCTGACTGCTCTATATTCACAATGATAGTCAAGAAGTATAATGGAGTTGTGCAGTTGTGCTTTGTATGGCTTGTAGTGTCCACTGTGTTGTTGCAAAGTAGTGATGGGCATAGCTGGAAGAAGCACCCACTCCCAAAGCCATGTAGGAATCTGGTGTTGTATTTCCATGATGTAATCTACAATGGCCCCAACGCTGACAACGCAACATCTATGCTTGTGGGTGCTCCACATGGGGCTAACTTCACACTTCTCAGTGGAAAAGACAACCACTTTGGAGATCTGGCGGTGTTCGATGATCCCATCACTCTCAACAACAATTTCCACTCCCCTCCGGTGGGAAGAGCTTAGGGATTCTACTTTTATGACATGAAGAACACTTTCAGCACCTGACTTGGATTCACGTTTGTCCTCAACTCTACAAACCACAGAGGCACCATCACATTCTCTGGAGCCGATCCAACCCTTGCAAAATACAGAGATATATCGGTGGTGGGAGGCACCGAATATTTCTTGATGGCAAGAGGAATCGCCACCATCTCTACCGATGCGTACGAGGGTGACGTTTACTTCCGTCTATGCGTGAATATCACTGATGCAGGAGCATAAGTTCATAGTTCTAGAAGATATATGGCTGTTGAAAATCAAAGCCGAATTTTACTAAAGAGAATAGGTGCTCTTAAATTTACCTTGTTGTATTCAGTTAAAGTTGAATAAATTGTCAAAGGATCTCGAATCCTAACAATGTAATAGCTGTAGGAGAAGTTAGGATTACAAGCAGAAATTGTACGATCTAAGTGGATTTGATCCAAATTTTGTGGATCTGAAAACCTAAGTTTGAATTGTATTTAAGCAAACTAAGTTTGATTGTAAAAGGGGGACGAGAGGGCACGGGAGAGAGTGCATGGAATAGTTGCAGAGGAGAGAAAGAATTCATCAATAAAGTTTTCTTTTATTGTGCAATATTCTGTTATGTGAGAAACCCTATTCATCTGTGTGTGATTATGATATCTTTGCTCTCATTAATGGAATATATATGATCTGTCAAAATCGTTTAAGGGTCCGTGGAATCGAAGCCATACTGTAACGAACTGATATTTCATTCTGTAAGTGTTGGAATTGACGGTGCCAATCATCCAGAAGACAGACGATTGAGGTCTAAACATAATCAAATAGAAAAGGATCGACGGTCCAGATCGCAGCGGAAAGCGGAGGGTGCAAACTCCGATGTGTTTGGTGATTTCCGCTGAGGCCACGTGTTCATCGGTGTATGGAAGTGGAAGTGGAAAGGTAAGTACAAAAAGGTGTTGGGGTGTTTTCCGTTGAAGTTATAGTCATGTCGTATGGTCATAAGGTGCTTAGCATAATGTATGAAAACATTTTCGTTGGGTGTTAGCAAAAGAAAAAGTGCTTAATCTGTAAATTTGACAAGAGCCCTGTCAAAAGAACCGAACTGCCAAGTATAGCGACAGATAACTAAATTTAGCTCTGTCTATCAGATTTCACTAACACCAGTTGCATTAAGTGGTATCTGAGCGAGATCTGAGAAATTGTAGCATTGTATATGAAAGGGAAAATTTATTTTTCACCTTTACCAGTAATCGAGGCAAAAGAAAGTCTGAACAGTGATACTTTAAAAACAGATTTCTTACCCTCAGACATGGCTTTCAGAGTAGGATGAGGTAGGAGAGGTCAAGGAGGTAGACCTATAGCCAATGCAGAAGTATTGGAAGAATTGAGAAGTATCAGAGAAGAGATGGCAGCCATGAGAGAAGCTGGAAGAAGAGATACTGTAGTAGGTGATGTTAATGAAAATGAACAAGAAGATGAATCTGAACCTGAAGAAATAACAGATGAGAATATTGGATTGAAGTTATTAAGGGCAGTCATTGGGGCTAGCTCAAAACCAAGATTAGAAGTAAATGCATATGATGGAGGGTTAAATCCCGAGGAATTAGTTGATTGGATAAATTCCATGGATAAGCATTATGATTTTGCTGAAGTAGCTGAAGATAAAAAGGTAAAGTTTGCAGTGACTAGACTTAAAGGACATGCTTTACTTTGGTGGGATGGTGTACAAGTAGAAAGAAGAAGATTGCAAAAACAACCAATTAGAAATTGGAATAGAATGATTGCTAAATTAAAAGAGAAATTCTTACCTAAATATTACCAATTAGCCTTGTACAGACAGATGCAAAATTTGAGACGAAGATTGCTTACTGTCAGAGAATATACAGAGGAATTTTACAAAGTGAATATTAGAGCTGGATACACAGAGGATACTCCTGAGAAAGTAGTCAGATACATGAATGGTTTTAAATTTGACATTCAAGATGAGATGAGTTTGTTTTCACCTCAATCAGTTGAAGAAGCATATCAATGTGCTTTGAAAGTGAAGGAGAAACTGAATAGGAGGAACAAATCAGGGAAAGGAAAAGGTCAGCCTTACAGGGGTAAGGGACAACAAACTGGAAAAGGAAAATTTTCATTTCAGAAAGGTGAAGCTGAAACATCAAATCAGCCAGAACAACCCCAAAAAGGAAGAGATTTCAGAGGAAGAAGATCTTTTCAGAGAGGTCGAAGAAGAGGCAGAAACTATGAGGTTAGATGTTATGCTTGTGGAAAACTAGGACATATGTCTTGGGATTGTCCATAAGGAGCAACAAAACAGGGGAATGTTCAAGTTACACATGCTGAGATTGAACAGAAAGCACCTGAGGATCATGTCGAGATTCTAGAGCCATAAACAAGATCACTATTAGTTATAGATTTCCTTTACCTAGAATGGATGATCTAATGGACTGTTTGAGTGGTTCAAATTATTTTTCTAAGATAGACTTGAAAAGTGGATATCATCAGATAAGAATGAGAGAAGGTGATTAATGGAAGACAACTTTCAAAACAAATACTGGGTTATATGAATGGTTAGTTATGCCTTTTGGGTTGACTAATGCACCTAGTACTTTTATGAGATTGATGAATGAAGTACTTAAAGAGTTTATTGGAAAGTTTGTCATAGTATAT
>ML816651.1:93436-112202 GCA_009831015.1 Picea engelmannii
ACAAAGGCAGTACTCAGGTATCTAAAAGGTACACTTGATTATGGTATTAAATATACTGATGCATCTGATGTTGAGTTGACAGGTTATTCAGATTCTGATTGGGCTGACAATCTGGATGATCGAAGATCAACCACTGGATATGCATTCAGCATTAGATCTGGGGTTGTTTCATGGAGCAGTAAAAAGCAGCCTACTGTATCTTTGTCTTTTACTGAAGCAGAATATAAAGCGTTGTGTTCAGCAACTTGTGAAGTTGTTTGGTTAAGAAGACTTCTTCAAGATGTTGGAGAAGAATGAAAGGAACCTACGATGATCAGATGTGATAATCAAAGTTCAATCAATATTGTGAAGAATCTGATTTTTCATACAAGGACAAAGCATGTTGAAGCTCAGTATCATTTTGTTCGAGAAAAGTTGCAGTCAAATGAAATAACTCTTGTGTATTGTAATACTAGTGAAAATGCTACTGATATTTTCACTAAGCCTCTTGGAAAGATTAAGTTTGAACTGTTTAGGGAGATGTTAGGTGTAGAAGTCAATCCATTCTCCATTAAGGGGGAGACTTGGAAATAATGGAGAAAGCGCTAGTTGTAAGCACTAGTTATAAGCTTCAGTTGTGAGAGTCAGTTGTAGGCGTGTTAAGAGTCAGTTCTTAGTTAAGAGTCTAGTTGTCTTTGGTTTGCATGTAACCGACTCGGTAGAGTCTTTTCCTATATAAGGATGTGATCCGTCTTCATTAAATAATAGAGATGTGAGCATAGCCTCACCTTGTGTTTAGTTCGTATATTTTATCTTCCATCTCGGAGAAAAGTTCGAAGTTTTATAAAAGAAATAGCAGTTTAAGGTTGCATTTACTTAAATTTTTATACAAAATGACAGTTTAATGTTGATCCACTAATTTGCACTTAAAGAAGGTGGCCATTTATGAAAGACTTTCCTTAATTTTTCTTCTTTCAAAAATAGATAATAAATAGATAATATGGCCATATTGCCTTCAAGAGAAATGAATATCAATTTGATATCTATTTAATTGTTCCATCTCTATCCAAGTGTTCCTACAATTTTCATTAGTAAATCACCTTATAGTTGACTACTGAAATACAGAGGTTAGTGGAGAGGGAACCTTTTCTGGAACATATTATGTGGCCCCTATACCCTCTGGATTTGAACTTGTGACCTTTTAAGAGGAAACACATATTCTTAATCATTAACCTCACTCAAACTCTCTCAAGTTGTCTGGATAATCATAGTTAAAAGTAGGAAACCACCTTATAGTTGACTACTGAAATACAGAGGTCAATGGAGAGGGAACATTTTCTGGAACATATTATGTGGCCCCTATCCCCTCTGGATTTGAACTTATAACATTTTAAGAGGAAAAAAATATTCTTAATCATTAACCTCACTCAAACTGTCTCAAGTTGTCTGGATAATCACAGTAAAAAGTAGAAAATCACCTTATAGTTGACTACTGAAATAAAGAGGTCAATGGAGAGGGAACTTTTTCTAGAATATATTGATATGCATACCCTATCCCCTCTAGATTTGAACTTGTAACATTTTAAGAAGAAACATGTATTCTTAACAATTAATCTCACTCAAACTATCTCAAACTACCTAAATAATCATAGTTAAAAGTAAAGGATAAATTAATCTGCCACTTTTTATTGTTACCTACACCACAGATAAGGCTGCAAAGATCCCTCGAGCCCTGATTTATCGGGCATGGCATCAGGTGTGGTAAACAATTTAAAGAGCAATGAATTTTTATTTAAATGTTTCAAGTTATTTTGAACATGCAACATCAATTGGAGATGAACTTCTTTTTTTCTTTCTTATTACATATGTTGTTGGAGTTGAATTGGGGATTCTTGGGTAGACAGTGTTGGGAATTAAATTTGAGTTAACAATGCATATTCCAATGTGTATGATTCCTCTTCCTTGTGAATGCATACTCCAATGTGTCTGTCTCATCACCTACAGATCATGGTATATTAAATCTTATATGTTAGGAGGATTATATCTCGAAATTAAATTTTTATATAAATAAATAAATTATATAATTTATTTAATTTAGTGATATATAATTAACTATACAAAATATATAACACTTTTAAATAGATTTTTCTAAACTAAATTGTCTGATGCTTTAACTAGTGCTGAGTAAGATATATGAGTGTTTTAACTCAGTACTAGGTTATGAGTAATTTATTTATATTTTGATGAAGATAATATTTAATTTTTATTATTGTAATATGTAATTCCTCTAACAATAATACCACTGTGTTAACAAATTTTGAATAGAATGTTAGCAACATAAATCAAGGCTAGGTAGAATTAGTTAGTCAAAATTAGTCTTAGGTGATTTGTAGCAATTTCTAAATTTGTAGAAATCTAAAGCTTATATATAAATGTTATTTGTTCAATAGATAAATAGAAGAAAGAATCTCAAACATTGATATTTTTGATGTTTTGTTTCAATTTTCATATTGTTTGTTGTGTTTACTAAGTATAATTGTCTCCTCATACTTCAACATTTGGTATCTCAATAGGTTACAATAGCTTGCAAGATTAAATTTGTTTATGAAGTTTGTGCACCTTGAAGCTATTGGTAGGAGTGTTGAAAGTTTAAAGAAATGACCAACAATAGTAGTGGTTTTAATATTTCCAAGTCTAGAATACCAATCTTTAAAGGTGAGAATTATGGTTTTTGAAGTGCATTAAAATGAAAACCTTGTTTCTTACACATGAATTATGAGATTTGGTGAAAAATTATTATACGGATTCTCAAGATCTTGTTGGTTGGACAAAAGAGATCAATTAAGGGAAAATAAAAATAAAAATGACTCAAAATCTCTTTTTTCATCCATCTAGTGCATGATTCTAATTTTCCAAGACTTGTTGAAACAACAAAATCAAAGGAGGCATGGAATGTGATACAACAAGCATATCAATAGATGGATAAGGTAAAAGTTATTAAATTGCAATCTCTTAGAAGAGAATTTGAAACTCTTTGCATGCATAATTTGAAATCTATGCAATATTTTTTCACTAGCTAGCTACGGGAATAGTCAATCAAATTTTATCTTATGGAGAAGATTGAAGAGATAAAAAAATTATTGAAATCTTCCTTCAAAGATTGATGCTATTGTTGTTGCTATTGAAGATTATAAAGATTTAACTCGATTGTCTGTGAATGTGAATGTGAATGAGCTTATGAGATCTCTTCAATCTCATGAACAAAGGATAAATAGATCCATTGAAAAATATTTGGAGCAAACTTCTCAAGCATAAGACAATATAAGTCATGAAGTTGAGAATTTCTCCCATGGACAAGGAAGAGGACAAGAAAATAGAGAAGACAGAGGTTGAAGAAGAGTTTTTAAATTTTTATGCAAATAACATAGGAAGAGATAATGATAGTAATGATAGAGGTAAAAATATGGAAAAGTTCAAGTTCATTGTTTTTATTGTAAAATGTTTGGCCACGATGAACATAATTGTTGGAAAAACAAAAGCAACAAGTCAATTTTTCTGTGGAAAAAGGAATTGTGGGAACTTTGTTTTTGGCTTGTGATTTAGCTAACAAGGTTTCCAAGGAGGTATGGATTTTGGATAGTGGATGCAACAACCACATGATTGGAATAGGGATAAATTTGTGAAGATAGATGAATCTATAAAATATAAAGTACTCTTAGGAGATGTCAAGCTATTGTAAGTTGAAGGTAAAGGAACGATCGTAGTAAAAACAAAGAATGACAAAGTAAAAATTATTAATGATGTCTGATGTGTTCCAGGTTTAACACACAATTTTCTGAGTGTGGGGAAACTTATTGAAAAGGGATATTTAATTGATTTGAAGAATAATGAATGCATCATATATGATAAATAAATTCATAATCATATTATAACCAAAATTAATATGCTACAAAAATATAATATTTTCTTTCAATTTTTCTTGTGAAGCAAATAACGCATTAAAAGTTGGCTATGATGATGATTCTTGGCTATGACACATGAGATGCAAACATCTAAATATAAGAGGCTTAAAGTTACTAGATAATAAGGGTGGGTGCGCGCTAATTATGGTCTCTTACGACGACTTAGCGACAATGAAAACATGAAAAAATAACAATATGTTAACTTGGAGGGATCATTCAAGGTATTTTTACAATGAATTTGAATATGGTGTAAAAATTTGAAAGGTAGGAAATTGAATGAGATTTCCAAATATACAATTTTTATTTATAGAATTTGTGAATGTAAGACACCCAACCCCCTAAGTACCCCTTTAGGGTATGGGGTATTAACTTTTCATTTTTCCTGAACCTCTTCGAATCCATTTAAAAAGGATACCATTGTCTTTGTATCACCAAGAGCTTTCCAACCACTGTAATTTTTCTCCAAACAAAGTTTTGGATCAAAATTTATTGCCCGTTAAAGTTTATGGGCCTTTATTGGCCAAATGTCTCTATACTACCATGTGGCATCCATGTCATCATGTCCATCCGATGTGGCATGGATGTGGCATGCCTGCAAGGCCTCATTGTTGACTATGCATCGGTGTGGTCTTGGCATTGTACCTGCCACCTGGCCATCGGACCTTCGACAATTCGGTCCCCGACCTTCCTTGTGCACAACACTATGATTCACAATTCTCCCGAGACTCACTTTCAACAAACAATGAAACTTGTCCCCCCGTCATCAGGACCATAGGACCTCAGGACCCCGGACCTCAAAATCTCAGGACCTCGATCCTTTTACCAACTCGTATAGTCCAAAAGGCATAATCCAAGATGAGCTGGCGCCTAGGACACACAACTCTATTCACAACGGGTCACTTATTATGACACATGGCCCCACCATAGTCTGCCACATGGCGTGACACCTGGAACTTGTACCACTTTGAAATGTGGCACTCATTTCCTCCACGGACCCCTATCCAGTTATGTCAAATATGCATGCCACCTGACACCACTCACGTCATGACACATGGACCATCCACGTGGGTTGGCATGGATGTACATGTCATCATAGTAGCCAAGGTTCGTCCAATAAGGCATTGACAGTTTTCCACCTCCTATTCGTCGAAAGATGCCATATGATGCCATCTCAGATCCATCGGGCATCGATCATCGCCCTCTTTGTAGGGCCTATTTCTCAAAACTTCTCAGGGATCCTAGATCCAAAGTACAACTAGCATCCTGGGGCATGTGACCCTATCTAGTCATGTCATCTCGCATGACATGTGGCACATGTACCACTCGACATGTGGAACCCTTTTTCCACTTGGATCTACATCCAATTATACCAAATTAGGGTGACACATGGAACCACCGAGGGGTGACACGTGGCCCTCGTACGTAATGACAGGTGGCACCACCAGGTAATCGTGGATATCGGGACTGTGGCCCCTTACTGACTTCCTATAGACTAAAACTTCCGGTGGTCCGTTGTCTGGGGATTACGAGATACTTGATCAAGTTAATCCCATAATTAATTAAAGTAATACCATGATTAAGGGACAGTGAATTGCGATGATTCTTGGGTTACCATTCTATGAGATCTATGGCTGAGATCCCTCACGCTTCGATCAGATGGTTGTTATAGCTCCTTCCACAACTCTGGTGTGGAAGCAGTGCTAAGGATAAAATGATGGAGATTTAGAGCGGCATTCAACAGATCTATGGTTCTCGTCGAAGTGGGTCTCAGACCTTGACTCTCTCTGATCTCTTGTACACTAAAAGTCCCCACGGTTCGGGGTCTTCTTGACTTTTCTCCACCAAGATCTATGGTGGATATTAATCCAATCCTAGATCCAATGATTTCGATCTACTACGCTTATCATAGATCTTGGTCTTGGTGATCGGGTTCCATACCCCACTTTACCACAACTAGAGGTTAACAGGTGAGCCTTCCATAACACTACGGCAGCCAAATTGACACACTATGTCACTATGATGTCACTCTCTCTCTCCTTCGGGCTTATGCAACATGTCATGGAACTGGGGGCTGGAAACCTATGTTGATATTATGGTAGTTGTGAGAGGTAACCTCTATGTGTAACCTCCTAATATAATAAAATATTTCTAAAGCTAGAGAAACCCTAAACAGATGTGCGAGAACTCTAGAAAACAAGTCGACTCAATAAAATAAATAATATTAAGTATTTCCCTCCAGAAATAGAAGTCAGCCTAGACAGGTGACAAAGAGAGCTATAAATAGAGGGTGATTGAGTTCATTTATACACACACTCACACTCAAGATAAGTAGTGCGCAAGTCTAGAGGAGGAGTGCATCTGCAACAACTGCAGTTGGGTATTAGTCTTAGTCTGTGATTTGGGACTTTCTTCTTGGTTCACTATATTTGGAGAAAGGTGTGCTCTTGGTTATCTGTTGGGTCTAGTGCTGCTTCCAAAATCATTCTATCTATCAAAGGTTACAATGCTCGAGGGTGGTTGTGTGCCTATGGTTTGGTGACAATATTGTGATATTCTCTATGGTTAAACGAACACATCGAATATTTTAATAGGTTATGCACTGCCTTCAGAACAATTTAACCGCTAAAAAGTAGAGTGGGAGTTCTTTGTCAAGCTCGTTGTAGCACCAGTTGCAACTGCAACTAGGGTTTATGATTTTGCAGTTGCAACAAACCCTAATCTAATTCTTTGGGCACCTTAAGTGAAGTGTTGGACCTATTTTTTGGATATTCTAATGTGCCCTATCCTATCGCACTCTCTAGTGTCCTCATCTTGCAAAAACGTCAAGTTTGAGTTCTTGGTCAAAGTCAAAGGTTGAATGGTCAAAGTCAATGTCAAAGGTTGACTTTTGGTCAAATTTGATTTTGTGGTCAAAATTGAAATTTCATGGTTTCCAGCATGTTCTAATCACTGAACCTTTTTTATTCAGTTTCTAACCTCTTCTTGTCAAGATGGTGTCTAGTTTTAGATTAGAAGACAAGCTTAACGATGCTACAAATTTCAAAGGTATGCACTTGTATATGCTTTTCAAGTTATATCATCCAACAAAGTATGAGTGTGTTTGTAGGGGATCTACAAGAGACCTTGTCCAAGCAATGATATTGGATGCAGTACATTCAAAGGAACAAGTGCACCCTCCCTAGCAGTTGAGGCTCCAGGTTCCAGTTTTGATCGATCACACTATTAAGTTTCAATTTGCACTTATCAAGTTTGATAGTTTCTATAGTACAAGTAAACACTATAGTTGTGACAAAAATCTTTGAAAGGTTCTATTACTGCTAGGTATACCTGGTTTCATGTAAGTACTATTGATATCGATGCTTATTGCACTTGTTTGCAAAACGAACTAATATCTCCTCTAGGAGATATTTCTTGTTTTTCTCGTGACCAATTTACGTTGGTAATTCTATAATGACTACCATCCTTGTTACCATATATATGTTCTTATGAAAATGATATTGGAAATACTTTTTCTCTTGTTCTTTTTCCGGGCAGGTCACATGTGATAACTCTGAGAAGGAGCTATAATGAAAGTTGCAAACATGGATAAGATGACTCCATCAAGTGGTGAGGTAGGTGATCTCACCAAGTACCAGTTCTAAAGGAAGCATGGAAAGCAAAAGCATTATTTGGACATCATTCAGATACAAGAAAATCAAGATATGATAATGGAGGAGAATACACCTCCAAGGAGATCATTTCCTTTTGTAAAATAGTCGGTATTAGGAGGGAGCTAATTTTCCCACATAATCCTCAATAGATTGGTGTGGCAGAAAGAAAGAACCGTTCCATTGAAGAATTTTTTAAGGAAATGATGAATGACTAGAATTTATCCATGTTTCTATGGGGAGAAGAAGCTATGATAGTCGTATATGTTCAAAATAGAAGTCCTCATTGTATATTGAAGAACACGATTCCATAAGAAGCTTTCTCTGGAAAGAAGCCAAGTGTGGAACACTTAAGGATCTTTGATTTTCTTGTATATATCCATGTTCCCAAGGAAAAAATGAAGAAGTTGGAAACTTTAGGAAAGAAGGGAATATTCGTTGGATGTAGTGAGTCATCAAACACTTACAAAATATATGTCCCAAGTCAACAGAAGGTTGAAATCAACAGAGATGTGACTTTTGATGAAAATATTGACTTCAGGAAATATATAGAAGATTCCATTGATCCCAACGATGTAGAAGAACATGAAGGTCCCAAGGAAGAAACTACATGTTCTCCATAACATCTCAATGCAGAACCTTCCACCTGTGAAGAAGCAGTCAAGAAAGAATGGAAGGAAGCTATGATGGAATAATAGCAATCCATCATGAAAAATGATGTATGGGAAATTGTGCCTAGATCTGAAGAAACTTTTGTAGTCACTTCAAAATGGGATTACAAGATAAAGCATGCAATAGATGGGAGTATCTATAAATACAAGGTAATATTCGTGGCTAGAGGGTTCTCCCAACAGGATGGAGAAGACTATGATGATACATTTGCTCCAGTTTCCAGATATACTTCTATTAGAGCCATCATATCTCTTACAACATCCATGGGTTAGAGTTTACATTAGATGGATGTAAAGACCACTTTTCTCAATGGAGTAATTGAGGAAGAAGTATACACATATAAACCTCAAGGTTTTGAGGTACACCTGAGAGAAACCCATGTATGCATATTAGAAAAGGCCTTGTATGGACTCAAGTAAGCTCCAAGATATTGGTATGCACGAATTGACAATTAATTGACTAGACTTGGATTTTCCAAGACCTATGTTGATCCAAACCTTTATTACAAGATTGTGAATGATGCACCTATTATCCTACTACTATATGTTGATCATTTGTTTCTGACAGGTGAAAAGGCTCCCATTATTTAATGTAAGAGGGAGCTAGCTTATGAATTCAATATGAAGTATCTTGGTCTCATGCATTATTATTTGGGACTAGAAATATGGTAGAAGATGGTGAAATATTCCTAGGGCAAGGGAAGTATGTTGTAAGGATCCTTCAGAAGTTTGGGATGATGGATTGCAAATACATGACAACTCTCATAGTGATAGATTTGAGGAAGTTGAGAGACTCTGATTCTGATCCATTATACTTGTCCCTGTACCGGAAATTGATTGGCTCATTGATGTATTTGGTTAATACCCGATCGACCATTTTCTTTTCTATGAACACATTGAGACAGTTCCAGGTGGAACCTAGACATAAGCATTGGATATCTACAAAGCACATTTTGATATATATTCATGGGTCGCTAAATTATGGTTAGATATTTGTCTCAAACAGTGACATACGCCGGCATGGGTTTACTGATTCAAATTGGGCAGGGAGTGCAAATGCCAGAAAAAGTACTTTTGGTATATGTTTGAGTTTGGGCTCTGCTATGATATAATGCGCTAGAATAAAACAAGAGTATGTTGCACTCAACACTGTATAAGCATAGTATATTGTAGCTTGTGATGCTTGTACGGAAGCAATATGGCTCTGTAAGTGCTTTTTCGACTATTTGATCAAGTGTTGGATTTGACTGTGATATATTGTGATAATCAAAGTTGTGTGAAGCTTTCAAGGAACCCCATGTTCCATGTTAGGTCGAATCACATTGAGATAAAGTACTATTTTATCCATGATAAAGTCCAGAAGGGAGAACTGGTTCTCTAGTACATCTCCACTGATTAGCAGACAACTGATATTTTGACAAAGCCTCTATCCAAGATAAACTTTTCATACTTGAGGAACAAGCTGGGACTCGTGGAGATTACTGCCTTGGTTGAAATGGAGGAGATGAATTCCTCGGTTGGGAGGGAGTGTTGATATATGGCATCATGGATAGTCGGTGTGATGGTGGATAGACATTCTCCGGGTGGAGAATGGTCTAGGTAGAAAAGATTGTAGGGGACAGACATTCGCCATGTGGAGGATGGTCCAGGTTGAAATATTGTTGGTGGACAGACATTCTCCATGTGGAGAATGGTCAAGGTTGACATATTGTTCATGTACCATGGACAACTATTCTCCTGGGACATTGCCCAAACACGAAGAATGGTCCAGGAAAACTATTCTTCTAGGACGTATGTCCGTATTAGAAGAATAGTATGTCTCCCTAATTTCACAGTAGTGACTAGAGTGGGGAGATTGGTACATGATAGACATTTTCCCTGAGTTCACAGTAGTTTCCAGAGGGGGGGAAATGGTCCAGGACATTCATTCTTCTAGGATGTATTTATGGATTAGAAGAATGGTTCCTATAGCCCATGGTGTGGCTTTCAACATATGGGAGGGAATTCATTCTTCTAGGACGTATGTACAGATTAGAAGAATGGCCCTTGTATCCCATTACATGGCTTTCAACATCTGGGAAGACAATCATTGTTCTAGGATGTATGCCTAGATTAGAAGAATGGTCCTTGTAGCCCATTGTGGGGCTTTCAACATCTGTTGGGATAGTCATCCTTCTAGGACGTATGTCAAGATTAGAATAATGGTCCCTATATCGCTCTATTGAGTGAGTGACTTATGCGAGACACTATGTTGAGGGCGTTGATTCCAACACATGACTTATTCAACATCATGCCCATTACTCAGGTGGAGTATAGCCTCGAGAGATGATGCATACAATGATATATTTTGATTCCAGGATGCTATCAGATGATATTAATAGTGATGATGATGCTCGTAACTTGATCTATGTGATCATGAGATAACTTGTGTGGCTATGATGATGCTACCTATAGAATGGTCTGGAAGACTATATGAGCCTTTTCCATACCATGTGAAAAGGATGGATGTGTTTGAGACCATTACAATGAATACCTCCCTGGATAGGAGGGAGTGTTGATATTATGGTAGTTGCGAGAGGTATCATCCTCCATGTGTAACCTCTTGATAGAATATAATATTATGGAAGTTAGAGAAATCCTAAAAAAATGTGTGATAACCCTAGAATACAAGTCGTCTCAATAAAATAAATAATATTAAAGTATTACCCTCCAGAAAGAGAAGTTGGGCTAGACAGGTGACAAAGAGAACTATAAATAGAGGGTGCTTGAGTTCATTTATACATACACTCTCACACTCAAGATAAGTAGTGCACAAGTCTAGAGGAGGAGTGCAACTGCAATGACTGCAGTTGGGTATTGGTATTGGTATGTGGTTTGGGAATTTATGCTTGGTGCACTATATTTGGAGAAAGGTGAGCTCTTGTTTATCTATTGGGTCTAGTATTGCTTCCAGAATTATTCTATCTGTCAAAGGTTACGGTGCTTGGGGGTGGATTTTTTCCTATGGTTGGGTGACAATATTGTGATATTTTCTATGGTTAAACAAGAACATCAAATATTTTAACACCCTAGTCCCCAGATATCAGTTATTGGGACTTCCAAAGGGGTTTGGACTTAGAATTTCCCTAAGATATGATACTCCAGTGCCTTGGCACGCTGGATTCCCTCCTGAGTGTTTAGGAATATCTATGGATGAGATCACTTGGCAGGTAGATCCAATGGTTGACAAACCTAGGTGATGATACAAAGATCCAGACACGACAATGCCCACAATCAAATCATTCATGAACCGGGATATGAAAAGTGTCACCCCAATGACACCCTGGCTACTATGTAAGCCTAACATGTCATAATTGACGTCGCTCCCTCTCCCTTATTCTTACGCATATATATATAATAAAGGGTTTGGAACCCCTCCTGGGAACCCTTCCCACCAGATACCAGGCAATGGGTGTTTTTAGGAGGTCTTTCACTCATAATATTCTGATATCCTGAGATTCGATATATCGATACAATGACATGAACCCCTCCCCCCCCCTAATATTGATTACAAATTCGATGGTTGAGATCTCTCGACCTATTGATCTGATGGCTCTCGATCAATCGCCATTTATGCAAGGACTTTCACTGACTGGACTAGTCCATCTCCTGGATGGTCCATATCGATACTTTTCCCTAGATTGACGAGTGTTGAGTCTCATCGGTTCCATTCAATATTAATTGAACTATAACTTAAAATTTTGGACTTAGCAGTCCAACAACCTCATGATGCATCCTTCTGTTGGGTTACACGATTATGCCAAAATACACATTGTACCATGAGTTACCTTTCATATAATACAAGGATTTATTCCAATTATGCAAGAAATTTCTATTCCATGAAAGAATTCACAAGAAATAACCATTCATATAGTTATCAAAATGCAAAGGTTTTTTAATTAAACATGCATCAATACTATAGATCACACATATACATTTATAGAATAGTTATAAGTATCCAACCATGATTTTCATTTCAACTACATAGAGCATAAGAGATACTTATCTATTTACAAGGTTGCTTCCATCCAATTGACGGTGGGTGTTCTCCTTTCCACCTAACCATAGGCTATTCTAGACCAGTTACTTCGGCATCAGGCCACCACATACTTGGCCATGATACCACCAAGGATTTTTTCACTCACTCGTGCATTTTCTCTTGCACCTCTCTCTACCCCCAAAACTCAGATCTCTCTCTCCTTTTCCCCTCATGTGTTTCTCCTCATGAACACATATCTCTAATCCCACGTTCTTCCCATTCATGCATCCCCTACACATAACCTCTTGAGAAGTTTCTTGACCTGTCCCCTTCCTTCTGTCAGAAGGAACTCATCGGATCAATCTGGGGTTGTGGAAAATGGCACCCTATTGTACCTAGGGATGAGAATTTTAGTTGTCCTAGCTAGGTCTTCCATACCCATATTCATTGAGGGTGGTTGGTTTCCCAACCACCATCCCTTCCTCATTAAATGTTTTTCCTCAAAATATGAGTTAAAGGGAATATATGGATATTACCAAAATAAAATATTATCAGTAAGGAGTCTTGGGTCCTCTTTAGCATGAGAAACCCCTCTCTAGGTTCTCTTCACTCTTTCCCCTAGTGGTATCATGGCTAGTACATTAAGGCTTCACCTGCACAATCAACTGTTGGAATTTACAATAATACATTTACATTGTTTTCATGCCACTGCATGGAAACTATAAAACATGATTAATTACACAATATCATAGGTTTAGAAACGGGGGTGATACAATCCCCTCCCCCTTCAAAGGAAGATCATCCTCGGTGTTCTTCCTCATTACACTTGTCATGCCTTTATCCTTTAGTTGCTTCAACATCATATTCCTCTTTTTGGTCCGGTCCTTTCCCAGACTCTTGGCCTTTGTCACATGCCTACAATAATTTCAAACAACAAGCATATTAATCACAATTTCATGGAAAAACATTTTATTGTTGTTCAGAACTCAAGAGGAAATATTCATATCAACACAATACTTATTTTTGCAATTTCATGGATCCACATCCAACTGGATATCTTACTAACTTGGCTCACTATTTTCCTTGACATACCCATTGTGTGCATGATCCAAATCAACACTCTACAAGAGTAATCTAAGTCTCCTCTTCCTTGTGTTCACTCACCCTCTAGGTACAGGATCAAGCATCCCTTTCTCTGCTATACATTCCCTCGGGTGATCCATATTTCCTTTCCAATGATTTCTCGCACAAGAAGAGTTTCAAAGGCGTCATCGAGTCTTACATCCAAGGATTCCATCTGACTTGCTCTGCCGAGGTGTCCCTCTAACTTGTGTTACCACAACACAAGATATTCTATGGTGATCATGACTTATCATTGGGTTCTCATGTCACAACAATAACCTTTTTCCATGCTTTCCAGCTTGACAACCATCATCTGTACTCCCTAGACAGATATTTCATCTCACCCGTATAACATTCATACATAAATTCATGATATGTTGTCATCAATTCCAATCAAATTTATTTCAAATATATCACCCACATATTTCAAATTTCACATTTTCATTTTTAGATTTATTCCACATAGGAACCACATTCACAAGTATGATATTTCCTTCTCATAACACTTTGGATCTTTCATAACTAGCAGGAATTGGTCCCCCTTATGGACTTATTTTTCTGCCATAGCCAAGACCCTTCTTCCTGCAATTCTGTCTTTGCACAACCAAACAAATTGTTATTTCTCATGCACATTATATTTTCCTTGCATGCTTGATTTAATTTCAAAATTGTGCATACTAACAATTAAATCACTTTCATATTATTCAATGATATAGAGAAAATGGAAACACCATTCCTTATGCATGCATCATCTCAGCATGCCAACTTTTTCAATGCAATCAAACATTAAATGAAATTTAATCAATATGCCAATGTCCATGGTCACATCCACACATAATGCCCCCTGACATTGTTCTCTGATTATTACTTTTCATATTAGGAAATCTTCCCTGGTGTGTTGGAACTCATCCAACCTCTTACCAGATGGTTCCTTTATCAACATTTATCATTACAACATAAATATATATATATATATTTTTTCTTTAAGTTGATCATGGCCTCAAATCAGCATACATTTTATGAAATTAAAATTTCATATGAATTCATTCCAACATTTTTTTTCTCATCCGGTAACCAGGGTGTCAATATTTATGGCTACCCAATTTCTCTTTTTACCATTCTTTAACTTTGGTATAATATTGGAAGACCCTTCTTCCATAATGGGCGGTCCTATGCCTTCCCACTTATGCAAACACGCATTTCCTCAATGCATTAAATTAAAGTGTTACTTATGAGCACTTTTTCTCCAAACCATTCATGATTTATTAATACATCCATGACACATATTGTGCATGAATTTCATGCAAGGATTTTATTTATCCTTGATTTCTATAGGTTCCTCCCTTGATCCTTCGGGGTCTTCTTTCCTGAATCTTACCCTACTTGGGTATTAATGGAACACAACAATCCATCAAAGTCACATGCATATCATAAAGATATAAAATATTTCAGAAGGGATTCTTACCCAATCCCTTTTAAACCTCATGCTACATAGGCATGAATTATTTATACTTGTCGAGGTTGTCAGCACCCCTTTTTACTTTACCTCATCAGTGATGCTTTATGGGGATTTCCAAAGTCCCTTCTTTAGTCCTTTTAACAACACCATTATTGTATTCTTTCTCTACTTGAGGTTGTCCACCATTAGTAGTTGTCCTTTCCCGACAAATCCAATCATTTATACACATACATGCATCATCACAGTTACAATTATATTAGCTATCATGTTACATAAAAATGCATGTATCATAGCATGTAATTTCAATAAAAACATTTTTCAGATATATCCAAACATATATTTATGAACTTCATCACATTATCCTTAATATTGCCATGAGTGAAACAAAATCAATTTTCAATTGTTTCTACAGTCATACAACTATCAACATCCTCATGCCAAAACATTTACGTGCATCAATATATCAATTTCTCATCCCATAGAAAACACAATAGACAACAAGAAAGGAGTTAATGGATTATTCCCTCTGTCCAGATCCTTCTACACAGTCTGAGACTTTCAGTCCAACTGAATCGTTTTCCAAGGCCTCATTGCCTTCACACAGTGTGGCTTAACCAAGCTTATTATTTAACATAATTATTAATATGTTTGTCATTTACCAATTGTATTTATTTACACAATTGTTCTTTTAAAATATACAACTATGTCTCTTCATTAGGATTTCTATAGTGAGAAAAGTATTAATCATTTTCTCCTTCTTAGCTTCTACAATTTATCCCTTCTTGAGACCATAGGTTATAACATGTCTATTTTCATGTCACATACATGCTTACTCATTATCATATGCATTGGAGCATGTCCTCATCTTCCATTTTCATGCAAATTTTAGTACTCATTCCATACCAAATTATGTTAACCACAAGAGTATTATTCATAAGGGTCTTATCCCTTATATAAACAACCATCCTACTACATGAGGCTTTGTCAACCCATATGAATATGTTGGATTATTCACCAATACTGAGAGGGGAGGGTGAATCAATATTGAACACTTTTTACCATTTTTAACCATAACATGTAAACATTAAATTATCAACAATTTATCACATATGATTGCATTCATATCATCAACGCATAACCACAGATACATAGTACACAACAATTTTACGTGGAAACCCAAATGGGAGAAAACCACATAACACTTTTAATATGTATCTTGCACATTACATGCACAAGAAGCACCAACTTCCAATATTCTCCAACACCAACTGGAAGGAGACAACAATCCCCTATTTACAGACTCCAACCTAATGGAAGATCCAACTCCCTAGATTCTTCAACACCAACTAGAAGGAGACTCCAACCCTCTGATTTACAAGCTCCAACCTGAAGGAAGATACAACTCCCTAAATTCTCCATCTCCAATTAGAAGGAGGCTCCAACCCCCTGATTTACAGGCTCCAACCTGAAGGAAGCTGCAAATTCCTATATTTTCTGGCTTCGACCGAAAGGAGGCTTCAACCCCCTTTCCTTGCCCCTTCCTTCCTCCCTGGAATATAAGTGTGAGACTCAACCTGTCATTGTTGTTGTCACTAATACATCATCATCATCATCAAAATAAAAATCAACCTGGCACTGTAAATGTCACTGATACTGATACATCATCATCAACCTGTCACTGTTACTATCACTGATACTGTCCCTAATACTGATACATCATCATCATCAAAATTGATTCAACCATATAAATCTTATACCAAGATCACCAATAACTTCCCTCAAATCATATGCTCAATATCACCATGATATGAATCAAACCATGTGCCAAGATATGCATCAAGCATGTTCCAAGACCTCCAAAATATCCCTCATATGCCAAAGCAACCTCCAAGACATGCCTCAAATATGTGCCAAAATATCCAAGAAACAAGCTTCAAATATGTGCCCAAACATACCTTAATCATGTGCCAAAAACATCCATCATATCCTTCATACCTGTAACATAACCATGTGCCAAGAACATTCAAGACATGCCTCAAGCATGTGCCAAAGTATGCATCAAACATGTGTCAAGCATGTGCAAAAATATGTGTCAAGCATGTACCAAAATCTCTAAGATGCATAACAAAGCATAAGCCATGATCTCCAAAATGTACAACAAACCATGTGCCATGTCTCTCAAATCATATGTCCAAAATCACCAAGACATGCCTCTAGCCATGTGTCAAAGACCTTGAAGATATGTTTCAAAGTGTATACCAAGACTCTCCAAGATAAGACCATCAAAACATACATTAAGACATACCTTTAATCGTGTAATAGCCTGGTGTATGAGATCACAAACCAACAGACCTTCCTCAACTTCATCATAAAGAATATAGCTCCTTCTTGAACCTTTCCTTTAGTCTCACTGGAAAAAAACTATGCAACTCGTAAGGCCTCACGTGATGAGTCCTATGCAACTTGTGGGGGCCTCGCGGGACACCCTATACCTGACCCACGAGGGTCTTCTCAATTAGGGTTACCAGAAACCCTTCTCCAATCTGTGGCTTCGATACATTTTTATTTTTATTTTCTTGAACCTCTTCAAATCCATTTAAAAATAATACCATCGTCTTCTGCTCGCCAAGAGATTTCCAACGACTATAAGTTTTCTCCAAACAGAGTTATGGAAGAAACGTTATGGCCGGTTAAAGTTTCTGAGCCTTTATTGGCCAAATGCCTCTGTACTGCCACGTGACTCTAGGTGATCATGTCCATCCAACTTGAAACATATAAGGTTGTAAAATAGATGAGATTATATCTATGTCTTCAATACGCTCAGGAAACAGGTGTAAAATAGATGAGGTTTTATCTATGTCTTCAATACTCTCAACATATAAGGGTATGAAACATATGAAGGAAGTTGTATCTAGCTCAACATACAAGGGTCTAAAGGTTATATCTATGTTTCATTAAGCTCCATTATTGTATCAAATAAAAATTTTATTTATATCATTAATGCTTGATCAATATTGTTTTACTAATTTATATTAGTCGTTATTATTTATTTTTTTATCATTCAAATATTATTATTTATTTTCTTATTATTTAAATAATATTTCATTGGTTATTATATCAACTAGTTTAGATTTATTTTAAATCTGGATTTATCAAGCACCACAAGAGATTCAATTTCAATTTCTTAAGGTGTAAATTTTTTTATTATTATTTCATTCCATGTCAAGTTTTACAAAGTAATGTAATTATTTTTTTAATTGAAACCACTTTATTTTTATCATTATTTTTTAATTTAGGGTACTTCAATTTTTTTTTTTAATTAACTTATCCATTGTATTATGCAATGCAACGTTCAAGGAGAACCCCAGGCTGGAAAGGTTTAGTGTGCTCTCCTCTCAAGTACGATTTGCCCAAATTCTTTGAACCTGATCCCCAATAAGAACACTATGTACATTGTTAACAACACATTGCGCTCAGACTGTGGTTCTCTTTTGCTATTATAATGCAAAAATGGGATGCATTATACTTTCAGGGAAATTTGAAAAGAAAGCCAAAAAGGTTAAGCGTGATCTCCTCTGAAAAGAAAGCCAAATAGACAACCAGTGAAAATAATGTGAATCTGACAAGCAAGCAATCTAGTAACAGAAACATGAATTAATGAGGAGAAAATCGGAATCCCAATATTTATGATTCAAGGGAAAAAAAAAATAAAGCCTGAAATCAAAACTGACAACGAAATAAATATATGAATAATCATGAATATACGATTTGAACATCATTGCATCTAAGATTCAAAACTGCCAACCAAATAAATAAACTACCTATAAATCTTAAGAGAAAAAAACAGCAGCAATGGAATTATTGCAAAAGTAAACACGATAATACCAACTTAAATTTTCAAAATTGGG
>ML816652.1:0-22712 GCA_009831015.1 Picea engelmannii
CAGTAAGAATATATGTATATAATGTATTATAGTAGAAGTAAGGGAGAGAAAATGAGAAAAACAAGTAAAAAGAAGAAAAATAAGGAAAGACATAAAAAGTAAAAATGGGATAAAAATAAAAATAGATCGGCATGCATGGAGGGTTTTTATAGAATAGAACAATGCACTGCATCAAAACTAGGTATGTAAAGCACTGCGTGCATGAGAGAAGTGAACAAGTAGAAATGTACAACGCACAGGAAAAATAGAAAAAAGTGAAAAAGTGACAATTGTTAGTGCGACACAACTGTCACTTCTTTGTCCCGCTTTAAAGTCAGAAAATTGGGGGGAAGCGAACCATTGTGTTATTTTCTAAGGAGAAAAATGCAGAGTCGAGCGAAAGAGAGAAATAAGGCAAATTTGTGCTACCATTTGTCGATTTGGAGGCTTGTAGTTTGGATTTCCTCACCATTTCACCATCGAGGGTTGGAGCACCAAGTAGAGTCAGATGAAACACACATAGTAAAACTCAGGTGCCACAAAATGGAGCCAATGAGATGCCCACAGTGGTGGATGTGGAAGAAATCCACACACTGGAGTATGAGCATACCACATTGCACGTGGAGGAGGATCAAGAACCCACACAGGAGGTTGAGTAGCTTGAAGAAGACGTTGAACAAATGGAACCCGACAAGTCCAGGTGGAAAGGGCCACACCAAGAAGAAAACATCACGGGTTCGACGCAATAGGGACTAGAACCCGAAGCACAATAGAGAAAAGATCGCCATGACACATCAACAGTCGGGGCATAATCCCCGCAAGGGAAAAATAAGGTGCAAGAAGAAAGCAGTGCACAGGGAATACATCGCACACCGGAAGAACTAGCTATAGTGATGTCAAAAATCCCTGAAGGAGTGAACGTTGACGATGAGATGGTAGGAGGGGTTGAGGGCCTCAAATAATATTCTTACCATGATGTCTCTGACACCATAAAGTTCCTATATTTGGCAGCACAAAGCTACCTGGAGAGCAGGGGAGAGTTCCCATCGGGCGTGCCACTATTGGAGCATGCGCAATGGATCTTGGGGCTGTACAACACCGACATCATGAACTTAATAGACATACCACACTTCAGGCGCGGGAAACAGATAAATAGATGTGCCAAACAACTATTAGCAAGGGTGCATGGAGGCATATTATGGATGGATAGGCCAGTTCCTATCAACGTCGATCTCATCGCAACAATTACAGGGCTACCCACAGATAGGGAGAAGCCAAAATAGTACCTAGATGAAAGACTAAGGCGGAATCCATTTCGGATGAGATCAAATCAAAGTATGACGCAGAGAGGGGTTACAAAGGTATCAAGATCAATGACATCAATGATCTTGCAACACAATTTGCAACAATATTTCTTAGTTGCAAATTAATGCGCAAGTGTTGAAAAGAAGAAGTGCCCGTAGGAGTAGTAGCAGTTGCGATGCAATGCGCAAAGGGGAGCTCAATGAGTTGGGCCCCTTATCTACTGAAATCATTCCTTCAAGACTGCAAGGAAGCGAAAATATGGGGCTCTGAGTTCCACTATTCATGGTTACTCATCCTGATTACACTTATTGGATGGAAGGAACCCACATACAACTTGTTCTTCCCAAGGACAGGAAAATGTGGTGCAGCGCGCTACACTTCCCTTTGTAGTACAACTGATCCCAAAAAGAAAAAATTGAACAACAACATGTTCGCGATATACCTGATAGAGATAAAAAATAGAGTCGTAGATACATAGAGGATTCCCATAGAAACTTTCCAGGAGTTTGGGAAAATAGTGAACATCTAAGCATCACGCCAAAATATGTGGCTACAAGCAAAAAGGGATCCAACCAAGGAGTGGTTGCAGCTGAAGTATTGTGTTACAATGAAATATATAGAGATGGAGGTCTATGAATGTCCCAAGTAATGGAAAATAGCAACAATCCCAAGGACGATTCCATGAGCACGAATGAGGACGCAGGACAAAACAATCCATGTGCAACAGACAGACAAAAATGAAGCAAGCACCAATTAAAATATGGCATGGGGCCACGAATGGGGAAACACTCCCATAAAAAAAGAAAACAAGAACGAAAAAACCATCCCAACGTGGTTCTACACAGGGATCATCGAGCGTAAATCAGACAGCAAGAGGAACAACAGAACAAGTTCACGCAGAGGAAAAGCAGATGGAGACACAAAAAGTCTCAATGGAAGAAGGAGAAGGGAAGGATACAGACAGAGATACACAGATGCCAAAAGCATCTGAACCACTAGAGGCCCAAAGTAAGAGAACATGGGTGCAAGCAAGTGGTTCCAGAAAGAAGGCCAAGGCCCACAGGAAGCCCATGGAAACATCATTGATGGAAGACAACGTGGATTTGATAGCCATGACAATAGAGGATCAACTGTCAGACGTGTAGGAGAACGTCGAGAACCACAAAGCTTCAATTTTGGAGCAAATCCAAGAGGTGAAAACTACGTTGGAGCAGTTAAAGGTCAAAACATAGCAGCAACAACAAAAGACAACGCCAATGAAAGAAGGGGTACTAGTGTGCAATACAGTGTATATCATGGCGCAAGGGCGCATAAATTTTAGTATTACTCCCGACATGTTGTTCATGGATGAGGAGACAACGTAGAGGCCACTGAGAGAGATTGATATGTTTCACTTTTCGTTGCCCAAGATTCCAACCAAAGCACTCTATAAATTACAAGTGAGCATTATGCAGGAAATTCAGTCTAGAGCAAGATATGATGTGACAAACTTACAGTTGGCGCAAGAAGACAACACCTCACTGAAGGAGGCACTTAGCCAAGAAGGGCAAGTGAATAAGATGGCACAACAGAAGGTGCATGACATGGAAAACCATATCCACGCAGTATTCCAAGCCATATCGGAGAGCAAATGAATACAAGGAGTGTCAACCCATGAGAAAATGCATAAGATAGCACATGCGATGAAACACTACAAGGACCAGATCAAAGAGATGGAGGAGTGCACAATGCCCACAACTCTTTCAGAAATCAGAGGGAAAAGGGAGTGAGACACGATATATTCTACAGGGAACATCGCGTATAATATACATAGGTTGACAGAACTGCTAGAGAAGAGTACCCAACTATGGACACAACTTCTAGAGAATGGAAGCTTATAAGAGATACAAGGGAAGGAGGTCTAGTTTGGGGTTGAAACATTTTTCAGTAGTTGTTGTTTCTTAGTGCTCAGGTTTGATGAGATGGGACCAGAATGACTGTAAATTTGATATGGTTTGTAAGCTATTGAGATGAGGGGAAATAGGGTAGATATTGAGGGTTAGATCACAGGCTAAGGAGCCTGGTGTGATTTAGTCCGCCTCATTGTAGATCTCGACCTGTTTGATGGAGAGTTGTAAGGCACTTGGTGCTATAGTTTTGGAAACACCATAATAAAAGAGCAGAGCAACCAAATATTTGTGGATGTAGACCAAGTTGGTGAACCATGATAGATCATGTGTTATGTGATTGAATATTGTGTATTTCCTTTACTGTTAATTATTAGATGTTAGACAAATGCGTAAATGACTAGTTAGATATGTTATTTTACATGCATGGATAAGAATGACATGATATTCAATATAATATGAATGTTAAAGTAACAAATGAAGATCACATAGTTTAATCCCAGATCCCCACTCATTCCCAGGCTGCAAGCACTTGAGCATCGTAGCCACCCATAGAACTATCTCGGGTGAGACTGCGCAATGCACCCTGTGTATTGTGTTGCCTTCTATTTTCCAAAAGGGGCCGATAGTTTTAAAGGGATTTTGTTCGAAACCACGGTAGATATGAACTTGGATCAGCCCAAGAAAGGTAGTAAAAATAGTTTATGCGATAACTATTTTAGTGTTTATTAATTCAGGAATGGAGAGAACAAAAAGTCTCGGATAAACCGACTATTCATTGTTGTGAGTAGCTTCCACCCCTCACTTTGTTCTCCTTATTTGAGATGCGACTGTTATAAACCTTCCTTACATGCAGAATCCTCACCTCCACTCCCTCACACCTTTCATTGTTGTTGTCACTCCTTGTGGTTTTCGTTTTTGTAGATTGTCCATTCATTATTTTTGTCATTGTTGTCGACTTCCTATTCATTTTTGTTGACTGTCCAGATTGGTGTCAATTCTTCACACCTGTCACCTGACAAAAATTGTGTAGGTTGTGTTGCCTCAAGGAACTATTCCATTTGGATTTTCAAGGGAGTACAATCAACACAACAATGATATTCTTGTCACAATGGTGATATTTGGCATGATTGTGTCTTTTCCAATAAACACTATTATACTATGTGATTCCTGGACTTCGAATATGGTCATATATCCTTAAATATTTTGAACCTTTGGATGAAGCTCATGAAATGATTGATATTGAAACCAAGTAGCAACATTGTCAGATTATTTGCATTACCAAATTATTTCACAAAATCTCTATCCAGGAAACATCAAATCAATAGCTTGAAGAAACCTTTGAATATGAGATTCGAACACAAGACCTTTTGCTCAAATACTTTGCAACAGATCCTTGTAGAATCCAGGTTCGATTAGCATCTAAAAAAGAGATCAAGAGAGTTATATTGCCTATATCGACTACACTCAAGAAGATTTCTTTATTCCTTCCTTCTTTCTCCACTCAGTAAGAAATAAAAGGATGCATAAAGAAGAAGCTCATAGACAAGGGGGGTTGGCATAATCCTCGTGAAATATCCAAACTTCATTGTACCCATTGTAGAAGGAATGGGTCACACGAAGTGATGAACTGCAGAGTTCCACATGTGAAGATGAAAGAAAGAAAGAATAAAAAAGAAGACAAAGGTAAATCTTCCGAACTAGCAAAAGGTAAAGCACTGTCTCACTATGTTGTTTCCCATTGCAATATAGGAGTAAATGAAAAAAAAAATAACACTTCATTTTCTTCTTGAGAGATGCATGGATTCTTGAAACGAGTGCAACCTCTCACATGACATTTGAAAGAGACTTCTTCAAATAATTCGATGACAATGTAGATGGCATAATGTATTTTGCAGATAGATCAAATCTCAATCTTTCGGGAATGGGCACTATCAGGCTTAAGTTTCCTAGACTCCCATATTTTCTTCTACATAATGTACTCTATCTTTCTGAACTACAAAGGATCATGTTGTCACTTGTGCACATAAAAAAACAAAGCCACTTTGTTCATATGATCAGTGGAAAAGTTGAAATACTAAAGGATTTTGATAACATGTTTTTTATGAACGAAATAAAAGATGGAAGATTGTTGAAGATTAATGGGACATCTGCCCTTACAAAAAATGTTGCATACCTATCTCATCACGGTGAAGGTATAATTTTATCTAATATTCTGTGGCATGCTATATTTGGCAATATCAATTATGAAAGTCTTTGTTTATTGAGAAAGAATGGTATTTCTAATTTGTCCACTGTTCCTAGTAAATTTAAGCAATGTGATGCTTGTATCCTTGGAAAACAAAACAAACAACCATTTCATGATTCTACTTCCAGAGCATGTAGAAAACTTGAACTGATTCATTATGATTTGTGTGGCCCTATGCCTATTCCTTATGGAAATGGAAACAAATATATCATGATTTTTATTTATGATTACACCAGGATGTGTTGGGTGTACTTGATGAAAGATAAATCACAAGATTTTGAAACTTTTAAAATTTTTCATGTATGAATTCAAAATGAAGATCAATCTCATATTGTCTCTCTTCACACTGATAATGGAAGAGAATATACATCTAATGAATTTGAAAGATACCTTCACCAACATGGGATCAAACATCAAACCATAGTTCCATACAATCCCCAACATAATGGTGTGGTTGAATGAATAAACTTGACAGTCCTAACTATGGTTCATTCCATGATGTTTTTCAAGAATGTTAAATTGATGTTTTGGGATGTGTAGTTTATGAAAAAAATAAGTTTCCATCTCATGCTCTTAAAAACAATAATCCATATGAAATGTGGTATGGATGCATTCCTTCGGTGAGGCATCTTAGGGTCTTTGGTTCCAACTGAATTTGATGATTATATTCCACATATTGAAGGGGGGATCCCTATCTTGGGTCAATATTTGGAATTTCCTTTTGAAGCACCATATTCCCTACATGAAGAAGTTCACACCACTTCATCAAAACCAGAATTTCATGCCACTTCAAAGAACGTGGATGTGAGAAGCCAAGTTTGATTAGCACAGAAAGGAGAGATCATGAGAGTTCTACTACCTATAAAGAAATGAAAGGTCGTGAAAAGAAGAAACTTAGAGACAAGGTGCGTTGGAATAATCCCTGTGAAAGATCCAATATTCATTGTACCTGTTGTGGAAGGAATGGACCACATGAAGCAACTGACTGTAGAGTTCCATGGGAGAATATAAAAGAAAGACAAAATAACAAAGAATACAAAGGTAAAACTTCAGAACCAGTGGAAGGTAAAGCACATACTCACTATGTTTTTTCCCATTCCAATATAGGAGTAGCTCAAGAATTGTTTAAAACTTAATTTTCTTATTGGGGAGATGCATGGCTTCTTGACATGGATGCAACCTTCCACATGAAATTTAGAAGAGACTTCTTTGAATACTTCGATGCCAATGTAGATGGCATAGTGTATTTTGCAGATAGATCAAGTCTCAAAAGGTACATATTCATCTCCCAAAACAAGTACATTAGAGAACTGTTGAACAAGTTTGTCATGGTTGAGTATCTTGTTTCTACTCCAATGGAAAAAAAATTGAAACTCACATCAAAAGAAGGGAATGAATTTGAGGATGCAACCAAGTATAGACAACTTGTGGAAAGACTTATCTACCTTACTACCACCACACTAGACATTTCATTTGTTATTGGGATTCTTTCCAGGTTCATGCAAAAGCCTTGTGAAGGACATTAGTCTATTGCAAAAAGAGTTCTAAAATACTTGAAAGGAACTCAAGATTTTGGATTCAAGTAATCTAAAGTGCATGACTTCAACATGATCATATATTCTAATTTAGACTCTGTCGGGGATAAAGAAATGGAGTATCAACATCAAGCTATCTCATGAGTCTTGGATCAACAATTGTCTCCTAGAGATCATGCAAACAATGAGTTTTAGAAGATTCCACAGTAGAGGAAAAATATTTGGTAGTTGCAAAAGAGACTAAGGATATTGTGTGGCTTAGGAAAATATTTTGAACATATTATCTTCTAGAAAATAGATATGCAAAATGTGTAGAGAAAAAACATGGTATATACAAGAACTATGAAGCGTATTGTTACCTTGTCTTAGAAGAAGAAGTTTGTTTTGTCTTTCTTGGCTTTCTTTGAGGGTTCCCTTTCTTCGACAATTGATGCTTCATGTGTTTCCTTCCTTCTCTTTAACTCGAGACAATGTTTCTTGTAGTGACCATACTTTTGACAATTGAAGCATTGTATTCTTGACATATCTTTCTCTTGATTTGGCCTCTTCCTTGAACCAAACTTCCTTTTTTTCCTGAAATTCTTGAATCTTTTTGTGAAGGATTAATCATCGTACTTATTTTGGGGTTTCTCTTTTGCACTGATCCTTGATTCTTCTTGAGCACAACAAGTCCAAAGTTCTTCAAATCTAGGATACTCCTTCCTTGTGTCCATGCTTGCGACAAATGCATCCCATGTATTGGGAAGACCATTGAGTACTATGTTTACCAATTCCTTCTCTGAAGTGATCTCTTCAATAGCTTGTAGTTGATCTCTTAACTAAGAGATTCTCACAAAGTATGATGTTATGTTGTCATCATCATTCATCTTCATGTCATAGAGCTCATTCTTTAGACTCATTACTTGTCCAATGTTTCTCACTGAGAAGAGGTTTGTTAGGGCATTGTACATCTTCTTCAATGAGTCAAGATGGGAGATGTAGGGTATCAAGTGGTATTTTATAGAGTCCACTATGATGCCCATGGCATTGATTTCATCGTCTTTGAACTTCTCCATAACTGCAACGTTCTGTGGTTCCTTCTCTTTTCCTTCTTCAAACTCTGGTTCCACGATCTTTCCTTTCACAATATCCAGCACTTTATTCTTGGAAAGAATGAGGTAAATCCTTGTCTTCCACACTCTGAAGTTAGAAGCTCCATCTAACTTGTTTTATAACTTCATAGAGTAAGTCATGGTTTCCTTGACTTGGTCAACCCTAGATTTGATCAAAAACTCAAACTTGACGTCTTAGCTTGCTGAGAGTACCAAGATATGTGCTAGGCTAGGGCGCACTGGTCTATCCGGAAATTAGGTCAATCCCTTCACTTAAGGTGCCTCAACGAGAGGGTTAGGGTTTCTACAAATGCTCTTTCTAGTAACCCTAGAGGCAGTGCTTTGGTGATTTCTCCTGCTAGAAACCCTAGCGGAAATTCTTCAACGAGCTTAATATCCTTACAGATATGCTCCCTTCCAGTGGTTAGACTAAATGAAGGGGGTGTGGGCCCATAACCTGTTATATTGTGATGGATTGTGCTCATTTTATCATAGAAAATATCACTATTGTCACCCAACCATAGGTCGAAGCCACCCTCCACGCACCTTAACCTTGACAGAGAATCATTCCGGAAGAAAACCCTAGGCTAGATAGCCAAACAAAGGGTGTTTCATATTTCTCCAAGGATAGTGCACCAAACAAGAGCTGATCAGATAGTCCAAACCATAACCACGAGATAGTCCAAACCAAAGCATAATCTACTAGTTGCAGCACCTGCAACAGAAGTTGTCCTCCAAACTTGCGCACAAACTGGCTAACTACAGTGCACACAAGTGAGCTCTATAGTTCTAAGAATGCCTACCAGAATGAAGATTGGCCTCATATATTTATACTAATTTTGGATAACTTCCTGGGCTGACTTCTCATTCAAGGTACCTATATAATATTTCTTCTGGGCGACTTCTTCTATTAGAGGCTAATAACCTAATATAATAATGTAAATACCTCCCGCAACTACCATAATATCAACAATATGAAGAGTGATCCATTTGAGAAGACAAATTGTCACTTACATTGTATTTATGCACCTCTCATATCAATGCAATATCAATGTAAAGTGATGACTCCATTTGCACCTTCCAAGGGAATTTATAGATTCATTGAAGGGTAGTCCATTTTCTATATAAACATGTTTTCTCACTACACATTGTGTGTCTTTGAACTCTATTTAAGAGTTTCTAATAGTACTTAGGTGGCTTGGATGTAAATATCTCTTATGGATCTATCAATCACAAGTCATTTTCAATGGATTTATGCGTAGCCATGTGGGTGTCATGGTTTTCTCTAGGATTCTAGGACAAAATGCAAGTTTATGTAGACAGAAAATGGAGGCAAGAAGAGACATTGGTGCAAGTGTTTGGAAATGATGCAAGCGATTTTTTATCAATTTGGACATCATTGTAATAATTTTCATTTTTCATCTTGTAGAGCAATGAATTGATGACATGAGATTTCAAGTTACATAACAAACATAACATTTCCTCTTTACTCCATGTGGCTTGACAAGATGTCAAGATATTAAAGGCAACATAGAAGGTAAGTTGTTATTTGAACAATTGGCTATGGGAAACTGATAGTGTGTACATTGTATTTGTAGTGTCCACCTCAATCATGCATAACTTGTAAGATGGGGCTAACTCAAGAAATGAACATTTCCTCAACTTGAGTAAGTAAAATGAGATAAGCAATAACAACCTCAAACAAAAGGAATGTAGGGTTTGTACCTTTTCCAATCCCATCATTTTCTATGTCAACCAAGTCCTTTTGAATGAAACCTTCATCTGTAGATAAATAGCTCACAAGTGGGATTTGTACAATTAAAACTTTAAGTATTGATCATATATTAGGCAATGTAAAATGTGATTAGTGTGTGTGATACATGTGGAAATGAATGGGTTGTGTAAAAGTAGATGCAAGAGAATAATTGAGTAAAATGTAACTAAAATTGAGATGTGCAAAGAAGGTAGTTTGAAGACATGTTATTTTGAATATATCTACAAGTTGTGTAATTAACCAAAAACCTTTTTTTAATTTGAAATGATGTAAAATAGTAACCTAATAATATAAATAAACTTTACAATGTGTTTATTCTATCAAATAAGTGTATTGAATAATACTCAAATACAAGGTTAATTTGAAACCCTAATTTATATAATAGAAATGCCAATAACCTCTCTATTTCCAATCCTATCCTTGTAATATATTTGATATTAACATAGATGCCATACATATTGTTTAAAATTTTGAAAGTACAATTTGCTATGTATTTTTTAAATCAGTAAACCGAAAAGAAAAAGAAATTAATATAATATAATATAAATATGAATATATAAAACAATGCAAACAACAAAAGAGGTCAGAAGCACAACTTATTATAAATTCGATCAACAACATATGAGATGAATAAAATGAAAAAATGCTTGAAGGTCGAGTTTTACAGAGTGATCATGTTTATAGCGTTAACGTTGAAGGTTCCCATTTACAATTTCCACATCTCAATCCCATGTCATGGAAAAGAGTGAATTGGAAAGTCCAGAATCTCTAAACAGTTAACTTGCTATTATATTCTAATGTTCCAGATGATGCACCAGGAACTGCATGTGCCAATCTAAATTGTCGACCATCTCTAGCTTCTTTGTCGGCCATGCAAATGCAGACATGAAGAACTAGATATAGTGATGTCGAAAATCCTTGAAGGAGTGAACGTCGATGACGATATGGTAGGAGGGATCAAGGGCCTCAAATATTTTGACCATGATGTCCTTGACGCCACAAATTTCCTAGATTTGGCAGCACAAAGCTACCTAGAGAGCAGGGAGAGGGCCGATCAGGTGTGCCACTGTTGGAGCCTACGCAGTGGATCCTGGGGCTGTACAAAAACGACATCATGAACTTAATAGACATACTGCACTTCGGGTGCAAGAAACACATAAATGGATGTGTCAAATAACTGTTAGCGAGGGTGCACAGAGGCATCTTGTGGATGGGTAGGCCACTGCCTATCAACATTGATCTCATCGCCACAATTATAGGGCTACCCACAGATGGCGAGAATCCAGAACAGTACCTAGATGACAAGACTAAGGAGAAATCCATTTCATATGAGATCAAACCAAAGTATGGCGCAGAGAGGGGTAACAAACATATCAGGATCATCGACATCAATGATCCTGAGACACGATTTGCAACAAGATTGCTCGGTTGCAAATTAATGCACAAGTGTCGAAAATAAGAAGTTCTCGTAGGAGTAGTAACAGCTGCGGTGCAATGTGCAAAGGGGAGCTCGATGGGGCGGAAGGAACCCACATACAACCTATTCCTACCAAGGACTAGAAAATGTGACACAATGCGCTACACATCCCTTCGCAGTCCAACTGATCCCAAAAATAAAAAATCAAACAATAACATGTTCACGATATACCTGATAAATATCCAAAATAGAGTCGCAAATACATGGAGGATTCCCACAAAAATTGTCTAGGAGTTTGGGAAGATAGTGAACTTCCAAGCATCGTGCCACAATATGTGGCTACAAGAAAAAAGGGATCGAAAAAAGGAGCGGTTGCAGCTAAATTATTTTGTTACAATGAAGGATATAGAGATGGAGGTCCATGAATGGCCCGAGGAATGGAAAACACCAACAATCCCAAGGACGATGCCAGGAGAACAAATGAGGATGCGGGATAGAACAATCCCTGCGTAGTAGAGAGGCACAAACGGAGAAAGCACTAAGAAAATTATAGCACAAGGCCAAGAAGGGGGAAGCACTCCCATAAAAAATAAAACCAGAATGAAAAAACCATCCCAACATGGTTCTACAGAGGGATCATCGTGTGCAGAGTAGATAACAATAGGAACAATAGAACAAGTGCACGCAGAGGAAAGGAAGATGGAGACACAAGAAGTCTCAATGGAAGAAGGATAAGGGAAGGATACCGACAGGGATACACAGATGCCATAAGCATATGAACCACCAAAGGCCCAAAGGAAGAGAACAAGAGTGCAAGCAAGCGGTTCCAGAAAGAAGGCAAAGGCCCACATGAAGCCCATGGAAACATCATTGACAGAAGATGACGTGGAGTTGTTAGCCATGACAATAGAGGATCGAATGTCAGACGTGTGGGAGAATGTCGAGAACCATAGAGCTTCAATTTTGGAGAAAATCCAAGAGGTAAAAAATGCGTTGGAGAAGTAAAGGTCAAAACAGAGCAACAACAACAAAAGAAAACATGGCCAACGAAAGAAGGGGTACCGGTGGACGAGAAAGTGCAGATCATGACGCATGCGAGTGTAAACTTCAGGATTACTCCTGACATGTTGATCATGGATGATGAGACAACACAGAGGCCGCTGAGAGATATTTAGATGTTGGACTTGGCGTTTCCCAAGATTCCAACCAAAGCACTCTATAAATTACAAGTGAGCGTCACATAGGAAATTCAGTCCAGAGAAATATTTGATGTGATAAAATTACAGTTGGCGGTTGGTGCAAGAAGAAAACACCCCACTGAAGGAGGCACTTAGCCAAGAAGGGAAAGAGAAGAATATGGCACAACATAAGGTGGATGACATGGAAAACCAGATACACGCAGTATTCCAAGAAATCTCGGACAATGAAGGAATATAAGGGTGTCAGCGCAGGATAAAATGTAGAAGATATCGCAGATGATGCAACACTACAAGGACCAGATCAAAGAGTTGGAGGAGAGTGCAGTGCCCACAAATCCTCTAGAAATCAGAGCGCAAAGGAAGAGGGACATGATAGATTATGCAAAGAACATCGCGCAAAATATACATAGGATGACACAACTACTGGAGAAGAGTGCCCAACTATGGACACAAATTCTAGAGGATGGAAGATTATAAGTGTTGCAAGGGAAGGAGGTATAGGTCGGGGTTGAAACATTGTTCAATATTTGTTGTTTCTTAGTGCTCAGGTTTGATGAGAGAGGAACAAAATGACTGTAAATTCGATTTGTTTTGTAAGCTGTTGAGATGAGGAGGGGAAATAGGGTAGATATTGAGGGTTAGATCACAGGCCGAGGAGCCCGGTGTGATCTACTCTACCTCATTGTATATCTTGACCCGTTTGATGGAGAGTTGTAAGGTGCTTGGTGCTATAGTTTTGGAAACACCATAATAAAAGAGCAGAGTAGCCAAATATTTGTGTATGTAGCTCAGGTGATTGAACCATGGTAGATAATGTGTTATGTGATTGAATATTGTGTATTTCCTTTACTGTCAATTATTATATGTTAGACAAATGCATGAATGAATAGTTAGATTTGCTATTTTACATACATGAATAAGAATGATAGGATATTCAATATAAGTTGAATGTTAAAGTAACAAATGAAGATCACAAAGTTTAATCTCATATCCCCACTCATTCCCATGTTGCAAGCACCTGAGCGTTGCATCCACCCATAGAACTATCTTCGGTGAGACTGCGCAGTGCACCCTGTGTACTGTGTTTCCTTTTGGTTTACTAGAGGGGTCGATAATTTTAAAGGGATTTTGTTGGAAACCATGGTAGATCTGAACTTGGGTCAACCCAAGAAATGCAATAAGAATAGTTTATGTGATATCTATTGTAGTGTTTATTAATTCAAGAATGGAGAGAATAAAATAGTCTCAGATAACCCGACTATTCAGTGATGTGAGTAGCTTCCACCCCTCACTTTGTTCTCCTTATTTGAGGTGCGACTGTTCTAAACCTTCCTTATCTAAATCACATGCAGAATCCTCACCTACACGCCTTCACACCATTCATTGTTGTTTTCAATCATTGTGGTTTCCATTGTTGTAGACTGTCCATTCATTATTGTTGTCATTGTTATCAATTGTCCATTCATTGTTGTTGTCATTTTTGTCGACTATCCAGATTGGTGTCGATTCTTCACACCTGTCACCTAACAACAATTGTGTAGTTTTTGTTGCCTCAAGGAAATATTCCATTTGGATTTTCAAGGGAGTACAATCAACAAAACAATGATATTCTCAGCACGATGGTGATATTTGGCATGATTGTGTCTTTTCCAATAAACACTATTATACTATGTGCTTCTTGGACTTTGAATATGGTCATAGATCCTTAAATGTTTTGAACCTTTGGATGAAGCTCATGAAATGATTGACATTGAAACCAAGTAGCAACATTGTTAGATTAGTTGCATTACCAAATTATTTCACAGAATCTCTATCCAGGAAACACTAAATCAATAGCTTGAAGAAACCTTTGAATATGATATTCGAACACAAGACCTGTTGCTCAATTACTTTACAACAGATCCTTGCAGAAGCCAGGTTCGATTAGCACTGAAAAGAGAGATTAAGAGAGTTATATTGCCTATATCGACCACACTCAAGAATATTTATGTCTTCCTTCCTTCTTTTCTCTACTCAGTAAGAAATGAAAGGATACAGAAAGAAGAAGCTCATAGACATGGTGCGTTGACATAATCCTTGTGAAATATCCAAACTTCATTGTACTCATTGTAGAAGGAATGGGTCACATGAAGCAACAGACTACAGAGTTCCACATGTGAAGATGAAATAAAGAAAGAATAAAAAAGAAGACAAAGGTAAATCTTCAGAACTAGCGGAAGGTAAAGCACCTTCTCACTACGTTTTTGCCCATTACAATATAGGAGTAACTGAAAAATTGTTTAACACTTCATTTTATTCTTGAGGAGATGCATGACTTCTTGAAACGAGTGTAACCTCCCACATGACATTTCAAAGAGGCTTCTTCAAATAATTCGATGACAATGTAGATGGCATAATGTATTTTGCAGATAGATCAAATCTCAAACTTTCGGGAATGGGCACCATAAGGCTTAAGATTCCTAGACTCACATATTTTCTTCTGCATAATGTAATCTATCCTCCTGAACTAAAAATGAGCTTGTTGTCCCTTGAGCACATCAGAAAACAAGGCCAATTTGTTCATATGATCAGTGGAAAAGTTGAAATACGAAAGGATTTTGATAACATGCTTGTTATGAACGAAACAAAAGATGGAAGATTGTTGAATATTAATGGGACATCTGCCCATACACAAAATGTTGCATACCTATCTCATCATTCTGAAGGTATAATTTCATCTAATCTTTTGTGGCATGCTATATTTGGCCATATCGATTATGACAGTCTCTGTTTATTGAGAAAGAATAGTATTTCTAGTTTTCCTATTGTTCCTAGGAAATTGAAGCAATGTGATGCTTGTATCCTTGGAAATCAAAACAAACAACCATTTCGTGATTCTACTTCCAGAGCATGTAGAAAAATTGAACTGATTCATTATAATTTGAAGAAACGTTTTCCTAAATCAGCGAGCATCTATGTGATACTATCAAGTTGATTGTTGGCAGTCATGAGTCCAATATAATTCAAGGCTTCTAATTCAACCTAATAATTAAGTTTTCAAAATCCAGTCGGAAAGTATTTGAAGAAAACAATCAAATGAAGAACAAAGCATTAGTAGAAGACGTGCTTGATGGAGCAAGAAACTTCAACCCCTAGAAATCAAAGCTTCTAGTCACTCTTGAAGAATATGACCTCTTGGATGTGACAACTAAAACTCTACCAGCCACAACTACAAATATGGAGAAGAAGATAAGAAATGAAGAAGATATCAAAGCAAGAAAATTAATCATCTACTTAGTAAGAGATCACCTCTTGCCTCGTATTGCCAATCTGAAGATAACCTATGATATGTATGAAGCTTTAAAAGGAATGTTTGAAAGTGACAACACTCTCGGAGCTCTTACCTTAAAGAGACAACTTCAAAGTACCAAGATGGCGAAGGGTGACACAGTTGCACTCTTCTTTATGAAGTTATCAAAGATTAAAGAATAGCTAGAGACCATTGGGGAAATCATGTGTGATAGAGAACTTGTCTTAAACACTCTCCAGAATCTTCCAAAATCATGGGATCCTTTCATTCAAAGTATCATTGGAAGAGAATCCCTACCAACCTTTGATCGTATATGGACATATTGCACTCAAGAAGAACTTAGACTTAGAAATAGAGGAGTGGAAGAATCTTCAGAAGAAAATTATGCTCTTGCACTTCATACAAATAAGGGAGGAAAATTCAAAAGAAATTTCATGCAAACATTTAAAGGTGAAAAGTCTTCATCCAATCGAGGTTATCAAAGAAGAGATGTTTCAGAAATTCAGTGCTTCAGATGTGACAAGTATGGACACCTTGCAAGAAAGTGTCTGACCAGGAAGAAGGGAAGACAATATGCTTCCACCGCTGACATTGATCCAGATCCACCTCAAAAGAGTGAAGAGAAGAGAGAGGAGAAATACTTCCTCTAAAAAGACATGACTAAAAACTAGCTAAATCAATTGATCTCTAATTTTATAGTTGATTGCTTTTTCAAATAAATGAAGGATATTATTCCTAGTATGAGAACTCTCAAAGACTTGGGCCATTATCCCTAGTACGTGAGTCCAAACCATATTTAATTTGTTCATTATACAAGAACAAGCAGAAACATTGTCCTTGAAGAAATAGCCTTTCAAAGATCCAGAGAATCTCAGATGGAGATTGACAGTAAGACAAATACCTTCTCCCCCTTCAACAGTTCAGAGAGAGACATACCTTGTCCCAGTTGATATATTCAGAGATATTGTAGTAGGGCGTAAAATGCCTACCTAGACTCACTCTGCAAAGAGGCAGAGAAACATACAAGCCTCTCAAGGCACATCCTGAGAAAGAAAAAAAAGATTTATGAGCTATCCTTCAGTCATGAGCCCTTTCATTAATGTTGAGCCTCCTTGTCTTAGAGAAGCAATAAGAGAACAGGTATGGAAAGATTCCATAACAGAAGAATACTAGTATATCTTAAAGAATTATGCATAAGATATTATTCAGGGACCAGAAGGGAAGTCTATGATAACTTCCAAGTGGATCTATAAGATCAAGCATGCAACTAATGGAAGTGTTGATAAATACAAAACGAGATCTATAGCCAGAGATTTATCACAAATAGAGGGAGTTGTCTATGATGAGACACTTGATCCAGTAAACTCGATACACTTCCATCCGTACTACCATCCATGAGATAGAAATTATATCAGATAGATAAATTCTTGATGAGTTTGGATTTCAGCAAGAGTGTTGTTGATCCAAACCTATTACAGTGTTGATGACGAGAGCCTAATTTTTATGACTTATTCAGAAAGCCTTGTTATTATAAGATACAAGTAATCCTTAACTTCTGAATTCGAGATAGAGAATCTGAGTATGATGCACTATTTCTTGGGACAAGAAGTATGACAGAGAACCGGTGAGATTTTTCCTGAGTTAAGGAAAATATACAATGAAAATTTTAAAGAATATTGATGATTATTCAAACGAAATTGGTCCACGTCTGATTGGATCACTGATGTATCTGGTTAACACCAAACTTGATTCATGCTATGCAGTGAATGTACTTAGTCAATTCATGAGTCAGCTAAGACAGACTCATTGGATAGTAGTAAAGCATGTATTGAAATATATATGAGGCACAATTGGATATGGCCCGAGATATGCCTCCAGTGTGAATTTGAGATTGCAGGATATGCTGATTCAGATTGAGCAGAAAGTACAGTGGAACAGAGGAGCACATCTGGTTGATGTTCTACCGAAAAGTTTGTCATGGTTTCCTAATGCAGTAGGAAAAAAACTCTGTGGCCTTGACTACCACAGAGACAGAGTATATAGCAGTGAGTATGCGAAGAAATGTGGCTTCACAAGCTTCTGACAGATTTACTTGACCATGAGATGGATCCTATGATGATAATCAAGAGCCGTGTGTAAATCTCCTTGAGAACCCTGTGTTTCCTAATATATCGAAACACGATGAGATGAAATATCCTTATTTCAAAGATATGATGCAGAGGAAAATCATACACATGAAGTACCTTCCTACACATGAGCAGATTACATACATATGCACTAGACTAACTTGGTGAAAAATGTCTTCCTAGTTGAGAGGGAGTATTGATGACTCCAACCAAAAAAAAAATTCAGAGAACATCCGTTTGAGACTTGGCATGATGAAGAATGCCTCCCTAGATGAGAGGGAATATTGATGAATGTATCTATGTGAGACATTCTCCAGCTTACAAACTTGTGAGATGTGAATCATTGCATCTATGTGAGTCTTTCTCTCAACTTACAAACCTGAGAGAAAGGCCCTAAGAAGGGTATTTGGTTCCTGCCCGAGATAGATCTAGGAACGTAGAGATGACCTCCTCCATTCAAAGAGTTGAGAAGAACTCTAGATGATTATCTAGTGGGAAAGGCGATATGTTGAGTTAGACGTGCATGTGGCTGAGCACAAGGTGAACATGTGAAATCCCAAAGTGTTGGGTGCATCGTCATGTGAACAGAAATGAAGATGATGTATTAGTCTCCTCTGAGCAACAGAGTTGACGAGAGACTCCAGATGATTCTCATGTGTGAGGCAGTGGGAAAGAAGATCTGTAGAGTGGACGTGCATGTGGATGAGCACAGGTGAACATGTGAAGATCTGGTTCTTCTGTGTAATGCAGTAAACCAGAGATATGACATCCCTATGGATGTGCCCCTAGTGGATGAGCACTAGTGGGTGTATCAGATCCTTTGCTATATATATTTTTCAAGAGTTAGACCTGCCTGTAACCCTAATTGTTATGTAAAGGGTACAGGTTGGCCCCACCTTAATGTGATTAATAATAAATGTAAACGATAATTAATCTAGTTAATATTAATTATAATAATAATAATTATTATTATATTGTGACTTAGTGAGGTCGACCCTGTTGAGTCAATACATATTTCTTTTGATAGGAAAAGTCTAATATAAGTAAAGGAAGATCCCCCATTGTGGAAACATATCTTTCTTGTGAGTTTGGAAATTTCAGCAAGTACACTTCTTTAGGAAAAGTGTGCACCTCTCTTGGGCGCTAGAGTTCTAGGGTTTGAAGCACCCTCTTATGTGCTAGGGTTTATCTTGGTGGTAAATGTCTTTCTCTTGAAGAATATAGCAAAGGATTTGGCTGGGTTTTCTTCCCTTGTTGAGAAGGGTTTCCCAGGATACATCTTGTTTTCCTGTGCATGGTGCTTCTTCTTGTGATCTTGGTTGCTGCAACATTTATGGTTATGGTTAAATGATAAAATGGAATGAACTTCATGCTTAACCTAACTTATTGAAAAATAAACACCCATTGCATGGGAAATATTTGGTCGAGTGCAGAACATTTCACACATTAAACTACCAACAACACTAGCATAGGGAAGGCATGCTATGTCCTCTATTTCTTCTTGTGTCTTTAGACATTGTTCAACATTTAATCTTACCCCTACAAGAATAGGTACCTTGAACGATTTTCACTCTTGTGCGTTGAAATGTTTTAATGTATTACATATATTGTCACCAAATGTTATGATGTGGTGTAATATTATCACATCATAAACTAGGAGTGAATAAAAATAAAAGTTGTTCTTATATTGATATTTGTATGAAGGGATGTGAGGGCACCTTATAAGACATTGTAATACTAGGTATTTGATTTCTTTTTAATAATTAACTGTCTAGTGGGCCTAATGGTTAAGAACATGTGCTTCCTCTTAAGAGGTCACAAATTCAAATCTAGAGGGGGGTAAGGTATGTATATCTCTGTAGACTTTATCAGTCAAATGGCTGGGCGGAGGAGGTCTCATACACTAATTTGGTGTATGGATGGTCGTGACCTTAAAAATAGATTATTATTATTATTATTATTATTATTATTATTATTATTATTCACTTAGTAATTTAGTTGTATTATAGTTATATTCATCGAAATAAATTATATTATTTTTCCATAGCCTATTTTCAACCAACAAAAAAAATAGACTAATTGAAATTAACAAAGAGAATTATTATAACTTTTAAAAAGAATCAAATGATTCATTATTTTGAACCTCCACAATAAAAGGGGACATATCCATCTAATACATGATGGATATTGTTAGCAGTCTGTAAATTTGTTCGGCTGATAAACAATAGACAGAGGTAATTTTTTCAACCAATTTTGAGACCTGAAACTAGCCTTTTGGATCTGGAGAGGGCTCTCTTGGGAGACACTGTCTCAGTGCGAGACATGGCTTTAAATTTGTTGGCTAGATTTAACACCTTTGCATAATCAGTTATGGTTTCATTGTTGTAAGATAGAAAGACATCGGGCTATGGAGTCGATTCAATAAAACGATGGAAACAAATGACTCGATGACTGAACTTGAGAGGATAAAGGCTAACCGAGCAATAGTCTTCAGTTTAAAATTTTTGTGTGTGGTGAGGAGAAAACACGGGAAGCAACACAGAGCACCGTTGAGGATGAATTCAAAGATAAATTTAGAGGAAATACATTTTGTCTAAATGGTGAGAACAAGGGGCGTTGTGCAATGAATCCCAGGTTCAAAAATTCGTTATGATTCAGATAGAAAAAGATATGAATGAAGAAAATAGGAAGCTCGTATGCAAAGAAAGGAAACAATACTTCCAATTGCTACAATTAGAATATTTTCATCAAAGCTACAAGAATTTTGCATTAAGTTTCGATCGAAATCAAATTACATTTAATAGACGTTGTCTATACTAATTTTTCCAACCAACCTGACTTACATTGAAAAGATCAAATATATAGGTGAAGGCGCCCGTTGGGCTACCTTGCTCTTATAACTAATATCTCTAAAAAATGGGAAACTGATTGTTCTGCGTTAAAAAACTCTTCGCATGACGTTTTACCCAAAACAGACAACAAATACATCTGGCTACATCATGATTGTTTTTAATCCGCCATGGGGATTCGATTATCGATCAGGTCTCGTCGTCAGAGGGTGATGTGTCAATTCTTTCCTTCGATCAGATATCTGAACAAACAAGTGTCTGTCAGAGTCCCGCTATCTATTGTAACGACTTTGATTTTTGTAGCGCACTCATTTGCTTCGAGAATGTGCACGGCAAGTGGCTACTGACTAACATGACCATTGGAAAAAATGAAAAAATTTCTTAGGGCGATGTCTCTTTCAAAACTGTCAAGATTTGCGTTCTGTTTGAGGATACAGGAACGAACTCAGCGAATATTGTTTCTTTTTTCGACTTGCGAGAATTGCGTGGGCTTTCTCCTGGACCACTTCATATTCCCTAGAATGCTTTGCATATCTTTCTTCTGACAGCTGCTATGATTCTCGCAGTTGTACGATTGTATCCTATGCCTATATGAGTTGTATTTTGAGCCACGTCACGTTCCCTTCGCGACCTTGTGTAACGGACACTTCAATGGCCTTTGTCTCTAGTTGTTGTCTCAGCTCCCTGTTTTCCTGGTAAAGTTCGGCGATAGCTAGTCTCGTCTTCTTCAACTGTTGATATGGTTCTTAATCATTTGTACCCGTGGCATCCACCCTCTTCATTATGCTCCCACTTTCTCGGCTTGTACCTTCAACAGGTTTCAACCTAACAACGCGCATAAGTAATTTTTCAGCAAATGATCTTGCACGCGGCTCGTCTAGGATTTAGGTTTCTCTAGCTTCCTTATTCTTCTTGGGTCTGCCCCTTCTCCGAGGTATCTATTGTTGGGGAGACGGGGCTTCTACTATCATTCCTTCCTACGCAGGTCCTTCCAGTTCAAGTTCCGCGTTGTTTGATGTCATCATTCCCACGGGTGAAGGGAAAACTCCCTTTGTATCCTTAGGGATGCCTGTTGTGAGTGAGAACGAATCCCAGTCACTTTGGGGCTTGGGCCTAGTGATTATGCCACTTCGGGTGCCCTTCCTTATGTTTTGGTAGGTCTCCATGGCATGACTAGTATTTATCTTGCATGCAGTGGATCCGGCGAATGCCCAATATGGAGAATTTGATCGACCTGGGCTTGCGAGAAAACTTACAAACAGAGCATGAATCTAATTTCGCAAATAAAATGGGTGTAGAACCTTTGGGATTTAGAACAGGTCGGGTGGAAGGAGGAATCGTTCCAAGGAACAATGAATTCATCGGGACTAGATGTTTTGAATCGAACTACAGATTTTCCATAACACATCCCAGCATGTAAGGTACAGGCGATTGTTGGTCACTAAAATTGCTTAATTAATTTTAAACAACCAAGTGAAACATAAATTATCAACCCAGGGAAGTCTTTTGTTTCAAAGATAGCCACGCACTATATATGCTCAATTCCAAAAGCACTTAGTGTTGTAGTAAAGAAAATCATTCTATCTATACTTTTGCTGGAATGAACTGAAGCTCTGGATTAAATCACAGGAAAGTAATCTCCCTATTGCAATTCTTTATAGTCCAAATTAAGAATCCTGAATTACATTTAAAATAACATTGCAATGGGTAAGAACAACTGTCTTGTAATCAGAGAACAGGACCCTTACTCTCAAACAGAGACTCAGCACTAACACTCTTTTATGAAAGCAATAATGCAGAAAACAATAAACTCTATCTAACAGAGAACAAAGCACTTAGTTCCTTTCTGTCTAAGCAGGAGCCTTGAGCCCTACTTCTGTTTAGCACACTTATGAGGTTGAGGTCTACAGAGAACAGGGCAATCTGATTCCTTCCTTTCTGAGCAGGGATCTCTAACCCAGTTTCCAGCTAATACAGGAAAAGTATACAGTGAATAGGATGTTTTGGTTCTTTC
>ML816652.1:22812-54569 GCA_009831015.1 Picea engelmannii
ATCATTTCCAAACACTTGCACCAATGTCTCTTCTTGCCTCCATTTTCTGTCTACATAAACTTGCATTTTGTCCTAGAATCCTAGAGAAAACCATGACACCCACATGGCTACGCATAAATCCATTGAAAATGACTTGTGATTGATAGATCCATAAGAGATATTTACATCCAAGCCACCTAAGTACTATTAGAAACTCTTAAATAGAGTTCAAAGACACACAATGTGTAGTGAGAAAACATGTTTATATAGAAAATGGACTACCCTTCAATGAATCTATAAATTCCCTTGGAAGGTGCAAATGGAGTCATCACTTTACATTGATATTGCATTGATATGAGAGGTGCATAAATACAATGTAAGTGACAATTTGTCTTCTCAAATGGATCACTCTTCATATTGTTGATATTATGGTAGTTGCGGGAGGTATTTACATTATTATATTAGGTTATTAGCCTCTAATAGAAGAAGTCGCCCAGAAGAAATATTATATAGGTACCTTGAATGAGAAGTCAGCCCAGGAAGTTATCCAAAATTAGTATAAATATATGAGGCCAATCTTCATTCTGGTAGGCATTCTTAGAACTATAGAGCTCACTTGTGTGCACTGTAGTTAGCCAGTTTGTGCGCAAGTTTGGAGGACAACTTCTGTTGCAGGTGCTGCAACTAGTAGATTATGCTTTGGTTTGGACTATCTCGTGGTTATGGTTTGGACTATCTGATCAGCTCTTGTTTGGTGCACTATCCTTGGAGAAATATGAAACACCCTTTGTTTGGCTATCTAGCCTAGGGTTTTCTTCCGGAATGATTCTCTGTCAAGGTTAAGGTGCGTGGAGGGTGGCTTCGACCTATGGTTGGGTGACAATAGTGATATTTTCTATGATAAAATGAGCACAATCCATCACAATATAACAGGTTATGGGCCCACACCCCCTTCATTTAGTCTAACCACTGGAAGGGAGCATATCTGTAAGGATATTAAGCTCGTTGAAGAATTTCCGCTAGGGTTTCTAGCAGGAGAAATCACCAAAGCACTGCCTCTAGGGTTACTAGAAAGAGCATTTGTAGAAACCCTAACCCTCTCGTTGAGGCACCTTAAGTGAAGGGATTGACCTAATTTCCGGATAGACCAGTGCGCCCTAGCCTAGCACATATCTTGGTACTCTCAGCAAGCTAAGACGTCAAGTTTGAGTTTTTGATCAAATCTAGGGTTGACCAAGTCAAGGAAACCATGACTTACTCTATGAAGTTATAAAACAAGTTAGATGGAGCTTCTAACTTCAGAGTGTGGAAGACAAGGATTTACCTCATTCTTTCCAAGAATAAAGTGCTGGATATTGTGAAAGGAAAGATCGTGGAACCAGAGTTTGAAGAAGGAAAAGAGAAGGAACCACAGAACGTTGCAGTTATGGAGAAGTTCAAAGACGATGAAATCAATGCCATGGGCATCATAGTGGACTCTATAAAATACCACTTGATACCCTACATCTCCCATCTTGACTCATTGAAGAAGATGTACAATGCCCTAACAAACCTCTTCTCAGTGAGAAACATTGGACAAGTAATGAGTCTAAAGAATGAGCTCTATGACATGAAGATGAATGATGATGACAACATAACATCATACTTTGTGAGAATCTCTTAGTTAAGAGATCAACTACAAGCTATTGAAGAGATCACTTCAGAGAAGGAATTGGTAAACATAGTACTCAATGGTCTTCCCAATACATGGGATGCATTTGTCGCAAGCATGGACACAAGGAAGGAGTATCCTAGATTTGAAGAACTTTGGACTTGTTGTGCTCAAGAAGAATCAAGGATCAGTGCAAAAGAGAAACCCCAAAATAAGTACGATGATTAATCCTTCACAAAAAGATTCAAGAATTTCAGGAAAAAAAGGAAGTTTGGTTCAAGGAAGAGGCCAAATCAAGAGAAAGATATGTCAAGAATACAATGCTTCAATTGTCAAAAGTATGGTCACTACAAGAAACATTGTCTCGAGTTAAAGAGAAGGAAGGAAACACATGAAGCATCAATTGTCGAAGAAAGGGAACCCTCAAAGAAAGCCAAGAAAGACAAAACAAACTTCTTCTTCTAAGACAAGGTAACAATACGCTTCATAGTTCTTGTATATACCATGTTTTTTCTCTACACATTTTGCATATCTATTTTCTAGAAGATAATATGTTCAAAATATTTTCCTAAGCCACACAATATCCTTAGTCTCTTTTGCAACTACCAAATATTTTTCCTCTACTGTGGAATCTTCTAAAACTCATTGTTTGCATGATCTCTAGGAGACAATTGTTGATCCAAGACTCATGAGATAGCTTGATGTTGATACTCCATTTCTTTATCCCCGACAGAGTCTAAATTAGAATATATGATCATGTTGAAGTCATGCACTTTAGATTACTTGAATCCAAAATCTTGAGTTCCTTTCAAGTATTTTAGAACTCTTTTTGCAATAGACTAATGTCCTTCACAAGGCTTTTGCATGAACCTGGAAAGAATCCCAATAACAAATGAAATGTCTAGTGTGGTGGTAGTAAGGTAGATAAGTCTTTCCACAAGTTGTCTATACTTGGTTGCATCCTCAAATTCATTCCCTTCTTTTGATGTGAGTTTCAATTTTTTTTCCATTGGAGTAGAAACAAGATACTCAACCATGACAAACTTGTTCAACAGTTCTCTAATGTACTTGTTTTGGGAGATGAATATGTACCTTTTGAGACTTGATCTATCTGCAAAATACACTATGCCATCTACATTGGCATCGAAGTATTCAAAGAAGTCTCTTCTAAATTTCATGTGGAAGGTTGCATCCATGTCAAGAAGCCATGCATCTCCCCAATAAGAAAATTAAGTTTTAAACAATTCTTGAGCTACTCCTATATTGGAATGGGAAAAAACATAGTGAGTATGTGCTTTACCTTCCACTGGTTCTGAAGTTTTACCTTTGTATTCTTTGTTATTTTGTCTTTCTTTTATATTCTCCCATGGAACTCTACAGTCAGTTGCTTCATGTGGTCCATTCCTTCCACAACAGGTACAATGAATATTGGATCTTTCACAGGGATTATTCCAACGCACCTTGTCTCTAAGTTTCTTCTTTTCACGACCTTTCATTTCTTTATAGGTAGTAGAACTCTCATGATCTCTCCTTTCTGTGCTAATCAAACTTGGCTTCTCACATCCACGTTCTTTGAAGTGGCATGAAATTCTGGTTTTGATGAAGTGGTGTGAACTTCTTCATGTAGGGAATATGGTGCTTCAAAAGGAAATTCCAAATATTGACCCAAGATAGGGATCCCCCCTTCAATATGTGGAATATAATCATCAAATTCAGTTGGAACCAAAGACCCTAAGATGCCTCACCGAAGGAATGCATCCATACCACATTTCATATGGATTATTGTTTTTAAGAGCATGAGATGGAAACTTATTTTTTTCATAAACTACACATCCCAAAACATCAATTTAACATTCTTGAAAAACATCATGGAATGAACCATAGTTAGGACTGTCAAGTTTATTCATTCAACCACACCATTATGTTGGGGATTGTATGGAACTATGGTTTGATGTTTGATCCCATGTTGGTGAAGGTATCTTTCAAATTCATTAGATGTATATTCTCTTCCATTATCAGTGTGAAGAGAGACAATATGAGATTGATCTTCATTTTGAATTCATACATGAAAAATTTTAAAAGTTTCAAAATCTTGTGATTTATCTTTCATCAAGTACACCCAACACATCCTGGTGTAATCATAAATAAAAATCATGATATATTTGTTTCCATTTCCATAAGGAATAGGCATAGGGCCACACAAATCATAATGAATCAGTTCAAGTTTTCTACATGCTCTGGAAGTAGAATCATGAAATGGTTGTTTGTTTTGTTTTCCAAGGATACAAGCATCACATTGCTTAAATTTACTAGGAACAGTGGACAAATTAGAAATACCATTCTTTCTCAATAAACAAAGACTTTCATAATTGATATTGCCAAATATAGCATGCCACAGAATATTAGATAAAATTATACCTTCACCGTGATGAGATAGGTATGCAACATTTTTTGTAAGGGCAGATGTCCCATTAATCTTCAACAATCTTCCATCTTTTATTTCGTTCATAAAAAACATGTTATCAAAATCCTTTAGTATTTCAACTTTTCCACTGATCATATGAACAAAGTGGCTTTGTTTTTTTATGTGCACAAGTGACAACATGATCCTTTGTAGTTCAGAAAGATAGAGTACATTATGTAGAAGAAAATATGGGAGTCTAGGAAACTTAAGCCTGATAGTGCCCATTCCCGAAAGATTGAGATTTGATCTATCTGCAAAATACATTATGCCATCTACATTGTCATCGAATTATTTGAAGAAGTCTCTTTCAAATGTCATGTGAGAGGTTGCACTCGTTTCAAGAATCCATGCATCTCTCAAGAAGAAAATGAAGTGTTATTTTTTTTTTCATTTACTCCTATATTGCAATGGGAAACAACATAGTGAGACAGTGCTTTACCTTTTGCTAGTTCGGAAGATTTACCTTTGTCTTCTTTTTTATTCTTTCTTTCTTTCATCTTCACATGTGGAACTCTGCAGTTCATCACTTCGTGTGACCCATTCCTTCTACAATGGGTACAATGAAGTTTGGATATTTCACGAGGATTATGCCAACCCCCCTTGTCTATGAGCTTCTTCTTTATGCATCCTTTTATTTCTTACTGAGTGGAGAAAGAAGGAAGGAATAAAGAAATCTTCTTGAGTGTAGTCGATATAGGCAATATAACTCTCTTGATCTCTTTTTTAGATGCTAATCGAACCTGGATTCTACAAGGATCTGTTGCAAAGTATTTGAGCAAAAGGTCTTGTGTTCGAATCTCATATTCAAAGGTTTCTTCAAGCTATTGATTTGATGTTTCCTGGATAGAGATTTTGTGAAATAATTTGGTAATGCAAATAATCTGACAATGTTGCTACTTGGTTTCAATATCAATCATTTCATGAGCTTCATCCAAAGGTTCAAAATATTTAAGGATATATGACCATATTCGAAGTCCAGGAATCACATAGTATAATAGTGTTTATTGGAAAAGACACAATCATGCCAAATATCACCATTGTGACAAGAATATCATTGTTGTGTTGATTGTACTCCCTTGAAAATCCAAATGGAATAGTTCCTTGAGGCAACACAACCTACACAATTTTTGTCAGGTGACAGGTGTGAAGAATTGACACCAATCTGGACAGTCAACAAAAATGAATAGGAAGTCGACAACAATGACAAAAATAATGAATGGACAATCTACAAAAACGAAAACCACAAGGAGTGACAACAACAATGAAAGGTGTGAGGGAGTGGAGGTGAGGATTCTGCATGTAAGGAAGGTTTATAACAGTCGCATCTCAAATAAGGAGAACAAAGTGAGGGGTGGAAGCTACTCACAACAATGAATAGTCGGTTTATCCGAGACTTTTTGTTCTCTCCATTCCTGAATTAATAAACACTAAAATAGTTATCGCATAAACTATTTTTACTACCTTTCTTGGGCTGATCCAAGTTCATATCTACCGTGGTTTCGAACAAAATCCCTTTAAAACTATCGGCCCCTTTTGGAAAATAGAAGGCAACACAATACACAGGGTGCATTGCGCAGTCTCACCCGAGATAGTTCTATGGGTGGCTACGATGCTCAAGTGCTTGCAGCCTGGGAATGAGTGGGGATCTGGGATTAAACTATGTGATCTTCATTTGTTACTTTAACATTCATATTATATTGAATATCATGTCATTCTTATCCATGCATGTAAAATAACATATCTAACTAGTCATTTACGCATTTGTCTAACATCTAATAATTAACAGTAAAGGAAATACACAATATTCAATCACATAACACATGATCTATCATGGTTCACCAACTTGGTCTACATCCACAAATATTTGGTTGCTCTGCTCTTTTATTATGGTGTTTCCAAAACTATAGCACCAAGTGCCTTACAACTCTCCATCAAACAGGTCGAGATCTACAATGAGGCGGACTAAATCACACCAGGCTCCTTAGCCTGTGATCTAACCCTCAATATCTACCCTATTTCCCCTCATCTCAATAGCTTACAAACCATATCAAATTTACAGTCATTCTGGTCCCATCTCATCAAACCTGAGCACTAAGAAACAACAACTACTGAAAAATGTTTCAACCCCAAACTAGACCTCCTTCCCTTGTATCTCTTATAAGCTTCCATTCTCTAGAAGTTGTGTCCATAGTTGGGTACTCTTCTCTAGCAGTTCTGTCAACCTATGTATATTATACGCGATGTTCCCTGTAGAATATATCGTGTCTCACTCCCTTTTCCCTCTGATTTCTGAAAGAGTTGTGGGCATTGTGCACTCCTCCATCTCTTTGATCTGGTCCTTGTAGTGTTTCATCGCATGTGCTATCTTATGCATTTTCTCATGGGTTGACACTCCTTGTATTCATTTGCTCTCCGATATGGCTTGGAATACTGCGTGGATATGGTTTTCCATGTCATGCACCTTCTGTTGTGCCATCTTATTCACTTGCCCTTCTTGGCTAAGTGCCTCCTTCAGTGAGGTGTTGTCTTCTTGCGCCAACTGTAAGTTTGTCACATCATATCTTGCTCTAGACTGAATTTCCTGCATAATGCTCACTTGTAATTTATAGAGTGCTTTGGTTGGAATCTTGGGCAACGAAAAGTGAAACATATCAATCTCTCTCAGTGGCCTCTACGTTGTCTCCTCATCCATGAACAACATGTCGGGAGTAATACTAAAATTTATGCGCCCTTGCGCCATGATATACACTGTATTGCACACTAGTACCCCTTCTTTCATTGGCGTTGTCTTTTGTTGTTGCTGCTATGTTTTGACCTTTAACTGCTCCAACGTAGTTTTCACCTCTTGGATTTGCTCCAAAATTGAAGCTTTGTGGTTCTCGACGTTCTCCTACACGTCTGACAGTTGATCCTCTATTGTCATGGCTATCAAATCCACGTTGTCTTCCATCAATGATGTTTCCATGGGCTTCCTGTGGGCCTTGGCCTTCTTTCTGGAACCACTTGCTTGCACCCATGTTCTCTTACTTTGGGCCTCTAGTGGTTCAGATGCTTTTGGCATCTGTGTATCTCTGTCTGTATCCTTCCCTTCTCCTTCTTCCATTGAGACTTTTTGTGTCTCCATCTGCTTTTCCTCTGCGTGAACTTGTTCTGTTGTTCCTCTTGCTGTCTGATTTACGCTCGATGATCCCTGTGTAGAACCACGTTGGGATGGTTTTTTCGTTCTTGTTTTCTTTTTTTATGGGAGTGTTTCCCCATTCGTGGCCCCATGCCATATTTTAATTGGTGCTTGCTTCATTTTTGTCTGTCTGTTGCACATGGATTGTTTTGTCCTGCGTCCTCATTCGTGCTCATGGAATCGTCCTTGGGATTGTTGCTATTTTCCATTACTTGGGACATTCATAGACCTCCATCTCTATATATTTCATTGTAACACAATACTTCAGCTGCAACCACTCCTTGGTTGGATCCCTTTTTGCTTGTAGCCACATATTTTGGCGTGATGCTTAGATGTTCACTATTTTCCCAAACTCCTGGAAAGTTTCTATGGGAATCCTCTATGTATCTACGACTCTATTTTTTATCTCTATCAGGTATATCGCGAACATGTTGTTGTTCAATTTTTTCTTTTTGGGATCAGTTGTACTACAAAGGGAAGTGTAGCGCGCTGCACCACATTTTCCTGTCCTTGGGAAGAACAAGTTGTATGTGGGTTCCTTCCATCCAATAAGTGTAATCAGGATGAGTAACCATGAATAGTGGAACTCAGAGCCCCATATTTTCGCTTCCTTGCAGTCTTGAAGGAATGATTTCAGTAGATAAGGGGCCCAACTCATTGAGCTCCCCTTTGCGCATTGCATCGCAACTGCTACTACTCCTACGGGCACTTCTTCTTTTCAACACTTGCGCATTAATTTGCAACTAAGAAATATTGTTGCAAATTGTGTTGCAAGATCATTGATGTCATTGATCTTGATACCTTTGTAACCCCTCTCTGCGTCATACTTTGATTTGATCTCATCCGAAATGGATTCCGCCTTAGTCTTTCATCTAGGTACTATTTTGGCTTCTCCCTATCTGTGGGTAGCCCTGTAATTGTTGCGATGAGATCGACGTTGATAGGAACTGGCCTATCCATCCATAATATGCCTCCATGCACCCTTGCTAATAGTTGTTTGGCACATCTATTTATCTGTTTCCCGCGCCTGAAGTGTGGTATGTCTATTAAGTTCATGATGTCGGTGTTGTACAGCCCCAAGATCCATTGCGCATGCTCCAATAGTGGCACGCCCGATGGGAACTCTCCCCTGCTCTCCAGGTAGCTTTGTGCTGCCAAATATAGGAACTTTATGGTGTCAGAGACATCATGGTAAGAATATTATTTGAGGCCCTCAACCCCTCCTACCATCTCATCGTCAACGTTCACTCCTTCAGGGATTTTTGACATCACTATAGCTAGTTCTTCCGGTGTGCGATGTATTCCCTGTGCACTGCTTTCTTCTTGCACCTTATTTTTCCCTTGCGGGGATTATGCCCCGACTGTTGATGTGTCATGGCGATCTTTTCTCTATTGTGCTTCGGGTTCTAGTCCCTATTGCGTCGAACCCGTGATGTTTTCTTCTTGGTGTGGCCCTTTCCACCTGGACTTGTCGGGTTCCATTTGTTCAACGTCTTCTTCAAGCTACTCAACCTCCTGTGTGGGTTCTTGATCCTCCTCCACGTGCAATGTGGTATGCTCATACTCCAGTGTGTGGATTTCTTCCACATCCACCACTGTGGGCATCTCATTGGCTCCATTTTGTGGCACCTGAGTTTTACTATGTGTGTTTCATCTGACTCTACTTGGTGCTCCAACCCTCGATGGTGAAATGGTGAGGAAATCCAAACTACAAGCCTCCAAATCGACAAATGGTAGCACAAATTTGCCTTATTTCTCTCTTTCGCTCGACTCTGCATTTTTCTCCTTAGAAAATAACACAATGGTTCGCTTCCCCCCAATTTTCTGACTTTAAAGCGGGACAAAGAAGTGACAGTTGTGTCGCACTAACAATTGTCACTTTTTCACTTTTTTCTATTTTTCCTGTGCGTTGTACATTTCTACTTGTTCACTTCTCTCATGCACGCAGTGCTTTACATACCTAGTTTTGATGCAGTGCATTGTTCTATTCTATAAAAACCCTCCATGCATGCCGATCTATTTTTATTTTTATCCCATTTTTACTTTTTATGTCTTTCCTTATTTTTCTTCTTTTTACTTGTTTTTCTCATTTTCTCTCCCTTACTTCTACTATAATACATTATATACATATATTCTTACTGCACGGTAACTTTCTAAGTAATAGGAGGTTGAATTTCCCTATACATTTTTAGTCGACTCCCATTGATTATTCCTTTGAGTTTCGTACCTGTTAAACTGTACAGCTCCCCCCTATGTGACAGTCTTCACTTCATATGGTCCCAACCAATGAATTTTGAATTTTCTTGGATGCTGAAGAAATTTATTGTCATACACCAAGACTAGGTCTCACTCCTTGAAACTCTTCCTTTTAATATGTCTATCATGCCAAGCTTTGTCCCTTGCTTTATGTACTTCTTGGTGAAATACTACTAGAATCCTATCTTCTTCCATCTCCATCAGTTGACTTAGCCTTTCTTGTATTGTGCCTAATTCAGTCATGTTGGTTATTGTTTCTACACGCAAACTAGGTACCAAAAATTCTAATGGCACCACTACTTCTTGTCCATACACCAACTTGAATGGTGTTTGTCCTGTCAACTTTTTTCATGTAGTCTTGTATTCCCATAATACTGTTGGTATCTTCATGTCCCAATCATCCCTGTTGACATTGCAGTTTTTTGTCAATGCATTCTCTAGGATCTTATTAAAGGCTTCCACTTTTCCATTTGCTTGAGGGTGATATGGTGTACTCTTTTGATGATACACTTCAAACTCCTCAGTCATAGCCTTGATAGTACTATTGAAGAAGTGATTGACTTGGTCACTCATCAAATTCCTTGGGCATCCAAATCTTGTGATCACTTTCTCAAATAGGACGTGTGATGTTGTCTTTGTGATGCAATATTTTAATGGTGCTTCTTATGCCCATCTCGTTAAGTACTCTGTCGCAGTAATTATATACCTTTCTCCTGACCTCTTTGTTGGTGGATTAATTGGTCCCACAAAGTCTATTTCCTATTTGTCAAATACTTTCAAGGTTACTTGTGGTATTGGGGGCATCTCAACCCCTATATTAGGTATACCAACTCTACGACATACATCACATCTGTGGCAGTAGTCTTTTGCATCTCTATGAATGGTTGGCCACGATAGTCCTGCGTGCAATACCTTCTACATGGTAGATTTTCCTGAACAATTTCCTCCAACTATTCCCTCCTGAGCCTCTGCTAAAATCCGAGGCCTCTCATGTTTTAGGACACATCTTCTCAGAATGTTGTATGCACCCATATTATATAGGTTTCTTGCAATCAATTGATATTTTTCAGCTCTAACTACTAAATTTTTCTTCTGCGTGGTGTTAAAATCTTGTGGCACAGTTCCTGTACTCAAGTATTCAATGATGTTAGAAAAATATTTATCAACTACTTGGACTAAAAATAACTACGCATCAGGGAAGTTGTCCTATAAATTTGTAGGTTCCTCTCCATTGGTGATCCTTGATAGGTGGTTGGGTCCTACATTCAACTTCCCTGGTTTGACTATCACTTCAAAGTCAAATTCCTGAAACAACAGTAACCATCTACAAATTCCCCCCCCAACACTGTCTTGTTCAATAGGTATTTGAGGGATGAATGGTCTGTAAAAATTTTAAAGTGTTTCCCAAGTAAATAGTGTTTGAAATTTTGCATTGCATATACCATTTATAGGCCTTCTAGTTCTATAGTATTGTAGTTCTTCTTTGACTCTAATAGTTTTCTGCTTGCAAATGTTATAGGATGGTTTAACTCTCTTGATCCTGGCTACGTCATAATAGCTCCAATTGTTATGGTTGATGCATATACATGCACATGAAATGTATTTTCCCAATTTGAGAATACTAGTATAGGTGTTGTTACCATATTCTCTTTTAGAGTGTCCAAACCTCGCTGACAGTCCTTATTCCACTAAAATTTATTATCTTTCTTCAACAGTTTCTCCATCGGCACAATGATCTGTGCATACCCTTTTATGAATTTCTTGTAGTAGCATGTGTGTCCCAATGTTTCTCTCAACTGACACACTGATTTTTATGGTGGTAAATTGAAAATTATTGCAATCTTGGAAGGATCTACTAGCAAGCCTTGTTTACACACTATATGGCCCAGTAGTATTCCAAATGGTGTCCCAAAAATGCACTTCTTGATATTCAATGATATCTGAAACTAACTACATCTTTCCAACATCATCCTTAACCTTTCCACATGGTCTTTTAATAGACTATATATGGTCCAATCATCCATATACACTTCTAAAAACTGATGGATGAATTCTTTGAACGAAGCTATCACTACTCTTAAGAATATTGTTGGTGCATTCTTCAGTCCAAAAGCAATGATTGTGTACTGGTAGGATCCCCATTTTGTGGCAAAAGTGGTCCTGTACCTGTCTTCTAGGTCTATCTTAATCTGACGGTAGCCTGAGAATCCATCTATGAATGAGTATGCTTCCTGCCCCTCTACATTCTCTAATACCTCATATGTGAAAGGGGTGGGGAAAGGGTCATCAAGGAAAGCATCATTCATCTTCCTCAGATCAACACATAACCTTATGCCTCCTTGATTATTCTCCTGGAATACCATAGGGCTTATCCATTCTGATTCTTCTACTAGTTCTATGATTCCAGCTTCCAACATTATGTCAATTTCTGTTTTTACTTTCTACTTATATATTGGATTCAATATATATGGTCATTGTCTGACTGATCTAGCCTAAATGTACTCACAAAAATCCGCAGTTTGTCACTCTTGTTCTCGTCTCTGTGTTTTTCTCCTTAGCAATTAACACAATGGGTCACTTCCCCCCCTTTTTGCAACTTTATAGAAGGACGGAGAAGGGACAGTTGTGTTGCACTAACAATTGTCACTTTTTTACTTTTTACTTTGTTTCCTGCATGATGTACCTTTCTACTTGTTAACTACTCTCCTGTGCGCAGTGCTTTTCATCCCTGGTTTCACACAACACATTGTTCTATTCTAGCAGTTATATTATATCAAAACCCTCCATGCATTCTCTAGGATCTTATTAAATGCTTCCACTATTACATTTTCTTAAGGGTGATATGGTGTACTCTTTTGATGGTAGACTTCAAACTCCTTAGTCATATCCTTGGTAGTACTATTAATGAAGTGAGTGCCTTGGTCACTCATCAAAATCCTTGGGAATCCAAATCTAGTAATCACTTTCTCAAAAAAGAAGTGTGTTGTTGTCTCTGCGCTGCAATATTTTACTGGTGTTTCATCTACCCATGTCATTAAGTAATTTGTCGCCATAATGATATGCCTTGCTCCTAACCTCTTTATTGGTGGATTAATTGGTCCAACAAAGTCTATTTCCCATTTTTCGAATACTTTCAAGGTTACTTGTGGTCTTAGGGGCATATCAACCCGTATATTAAGTATACCAACTCTATGACATACATCACATATCTAGCAGTAGTCCTTTGCATCTCTTTGAATGGTCGGCCACCATAGTCCTGCGCGCAATACCTTCTGCGTGGTATATTTTCCTGCATAGTGTCCTCCGACTATTCCCTCATGAGCCTCTACTAAAGTCCTATGCCTCTCATGTTCTAAGACACATATTCTCATAATTTTGTATGTGCCCATCTTGTATAGGTGTCCTGCAATCAATTTTTAGTCTGCAACTCTGACTACTAGATTTTTCTTTTGTGCGGTGTTAAAATCTTGTGGTGCAGTCCCTGCACTCAAGTATTCAATGATGTCAACAAAATATTCATCATCGACTTGGAATGAAAATAAATGTGTATCAGGGAAGATGTCCTCTAAATTTGTAGGTTCCTCTCCATTGGTGATCCTCGATAGGTGGTCAGGTAATGAATTCAACTTCCCTAGTTTGACTATCACTTCCAAGTCAAGTTCCTGAAAAAACAGTAACCATCTATAGATTCTCCCCCCCAATATTGGCTTCTAGACTAGGTATTTGAGGGTTGAATGGTTTGTAAACATTTTAAAGTGCTTTCCAAGTAAATAGTGTCTGAACTTTTGCAGTGCATATACCATTGCTAGGACTTCTCTTTTTTTGGTATTGTAGTTTTTCTCTGACTCTAACAGTTTTCTGCTTGCAAATGCTATAGGATGGTCTAGCTCTCCTGCTCCTGGTTGTGCCATAATAGCTCCAAGTGCTATGGCTGATGAATCTACATGCAAATGAAATTCCTTTTCCCAATCTGGGAATACTAGTATAAGTGTTGTTACCAGCTTCTCTTTTAGAGTGTCCAACCGTCACTGAGAGTCCTCATTCCACTGAAATGTACTATCTTTCTTCAACAGTTTCTCCATCGGCGCAGTGATCTGCGCATACCCTTTTATGAATTTCTTGTAGTATCATGTGTGTCCCAATGTTACTCTCAACTGACATACTAATTTTGGTGGTGGTAAATTGATAATTACTGCAATCTTGGCAGGATCTACTAGCAAGCCTTGTTTACACACTATATGGTCCAGTAGTATTCCAAATGGTGTCCCAAAAATGCACTTCTTGATATTCAATGATATCTGATACTACATACATATTTCCAACATTATCATTAACACTTCCACATGGTATTTTAATAGACTATATACGGCCCAATCATCGAGATACACTTCTAAAAATTGATGGAAGAATTATTTGAACGCAACTATGACTACTCTTGAGAATATTGTTGGTACATTATTCAGTCCAAAAGGCATGATTGTGTACTGGTAAGATCCCCATTCTGTGGAAAAAGTGGTCTTGTACCTGTCTTTTGGGGCTTTCTTAATCAGATGGTAGCCTGAGAATCCATATGTGAATGACTATGCTTCCTGGCCTCCGACATTCTCTAATACCTCATCTATGAAAGGGGTGGGAAAAGGGTCATGCAAGAAAGCATCATTCAACATCCTCAGATCAACACATATCCTTATGCCTCCTTTCTCCTTCTCCTGGAATACCATAGGGATTATCCATTCTGATTCTTCTACTGGTTCTATGATTCCATCTTCCAATATTCTGTCAATTTATGTTTTTACTTTCTGCTTATATATTAGATTCAGTCTATATGGTCATTGTCTCTCATGTCCTATCTCTCCTCGGGTTTGAGAGGTATATTCATCTCTCATATCTCTCCTTCTATGCCTTTCATCTCTGTAAAGGTTGTTGATAATAGGTCATTGTACTCGTGCAACAACGGTGTTATTATTTCTACTAACAATTCATCCCAGTAGTCTCCAATACTGACCATTTTGGGGTTATCATTTGTCTCGATATTTACTTTATTCACCTTGATTGGCATAGAAAATATTTATGATTCCAGAGATGGACCTTTCACCTCTATTTCTCCTTCAATTTATATAATTTGAGTGTTGTGTGGGTCATCTTCATCTGGTGCTTCTTCTTGCACATGATAGAATGATAATAGTTCTTTCACTCTTTGTCTATTATGTTGTTGATACTCTGTTATAAGCTCAACCTCAGGTTCCTTAATAAATATCACCCCTCTAGTTTGTTTGAGTGTTGAATCAAGTTGAGGTTCTCATTTTCAAATGATAAGGTGACTATAAAATTATGTTGTAATGATTTCCATTCTATAGTGCATCTACGCAGTTCCTGGTCTACATACCAGTTTGTCGGAATTCCTTCCAATGTGTGAATGAAGTGAAGAGGCCATTCTTCTGGTAGTGTCATTCTCCATAGTGTTCTACACTTCTCCAAGTGTTTTATTGGTGTCCCCTTTCCATCATATCTCTACAGTTCATTTCTTCCATGTTCTCCATTGAATCTAATGTGCAATAATCACTTACATTGGTATGAGTCCTTGATTGTATCTTTGTGCACACCTCACCATCTTGCAGGTGTTTCCTTGAGTGATGTGTCCAGGGATAAGAGCCTTTGATTTTCTAACACTTCATGTTTGTATCTTGTTAGGAACTCTTCTAATTCATTCACCCCATGAAAACTGGGAGGTTCTTTGATTTTTGTGCCCACCCATCTTATTGTGCGGTCTATTCTTGTGCACCTTCTTGTGGATACTTCGTGTAATCTCTGTTGCCAATTCTCGAACCCTGTATTCGAGTCTGAAGGACATGATGCAATACTTCTCCCATTGGTTACCCCATATGCAATTGGATTTACATAATCTTCTTCTCGCATGGTGGTTATGTATAACTGGTTGATTTCCTCGAGGTCTAAGAAAGTGGCTTCTACAAACCTTTCTCCTTCTGATGGGTCTAATGTAAAAACGAATATGTATTCTCTTGATTTGAATGTCATCTTCCTTGTATTCTCTTGATTTGAATGTCATCTTCCTTGTATTCAAATTTATTATTTTTTGGTTGTCAAATTCCCAATCCAAGCCAAGAAATTTTGGATAAGGTGTTGTGCCATCCATTATTTCTATCACCTCAAAATCGACTTTAGTGCACACTCCATCCATATCTATTGTCACACCTTTTAGCCTTCCAATTGGAATAACTTTGTGTTGATTTTCTAGTTTCAATTAGAAAGGTGAGTAGCCTAATGTGGGCTCCCCCATACATTTCCATGTCTTCTTGGGTAACACATTTACTTTGGAGCCTAAATCCAGTATAATATCCCCCATGTTGAAATCTCCAATGTTGGCATTCAGTATGAACTCTCTACTTGTCCCCCTCCTTGTATGCAAGTGATTAACTATTTTCTTCTCTAGCTTTCCCTCTACATATGTGTTACATATTTCTACAATATTTTGTAATACTTTAACAGATGATGGATCATTTAGTAGTTTAACACAGGATTGGAGAAAAGCCTTTATGGTACTTACTTGTCCTAGGGGTTGTGATTCATTAATGTGATCCAATGATGAAGGCATATCCTACGTTGGTATGTCTTGGGTATGTTGCACAGTTTATCTAGATGCAATGTATGGCTTCAAGAATTCTTGTCTAGCTTTCTTGAATGTCTCATTTTCGTTCTACGCATCAAACCGCTTCTGTGGTTCGGCATTATTCTTCACCCATTGGTGTTGTGCTAGATCTTGTCTTACTACGTCATCTCCTTTTTTAGCTCCATTGCGTGTAAGTATGTTGATATTTATTCCATCATCCCTTGCTTCTGCATAAATCCATTGAAAATTTTGAGTGTTCTAATATCTCTTTTCCTGGATCTTCCCCAATAGTGTCGGACAATCTTTTGTGTCATGGTCTGATGCTTGGAAATACATACATGTCATAGGTGGAAGTGGGCATTCTCTTGCATAGTGTTCTGGTTGTTGACAATTATTCCATACCACCAATCCTCTTCCTCTTCCAAAGCCTGCACCCTATAGGTGTCTGATGTTCTTTCCCTCATCAGCTCCATTGTCCTGCAATCTTTGTCATCATGGCCCACTGACTTGAAAAAGTTGAAAAATGAACTCTTAATTACTATCTGGTATTTCTGCATCATTGGAAAATGATATGGATCATTTCCCTATGTCTTATAGATCTTACACCATAGTCCTCCTGATGGCAAAGGGTTTGGTAGTCCTATTTCCATGTACTGTGCGAAAGTTGGGCATTCATTCTTGTGGTGTCCTTCTGTCCTACATGTGGTACACCAAACAACTTCTCTTTTGGCCTTACTCATGTTCTGGTTTAGTTGAAATGTTAAATTCTTTAGATACTCCTTCTTCTCCTCTATTGTTGGATATGTCTTCTAATATTGGTTCTCTTCTAGTTGTAAGTCTTCCTGTAGAGCCTCTGCCTAAGTTTGAAACTTTTTTTGTCTCAAAGTGTATTTCAAGTGTGGTAGCAGGGAATTTACAAATAGATGTCTATGTTGCATATATGTCATGACATACTTCATATTTCCCTTCAATAGTTTGAATATATGGTCAATATCCCAGACAGATTCCCCTGGTTTTTGTCTGATCTCTATCATCTCATTCATGTATTGATCCTCTAAAATAGGCTTTTGGAATTCATTTATCAACAAATTCTTGGTATCTACAATCATTTTGGTTGTCCCCGGTGGATTTTTTTCATCTAAGATCATGTACCAATCTAGTCCGTGGTCTCTTAGTGTGATATCTAACTGTGAAAGTTTGTATCCTCATCTATGATCTTCTTTGCTTCCTTGATCTTTTCATAGATGAACAAGTGCTTCTCAAGGTCCTCAGTTGCCTCTCCCTTGAATTGTGGTAACCTGGTGGTCGGATCATGTCCTACCATCCTGAATGATGAACTACCACCTTCGTGTGGTGTAGATATTTGACTAATGCTTCCTAAATTGGCTCCCCCAGTTATTTCTCCCTGTGTAGATGTACTTCCTACTATGCGTTTTCCACTAAAATTCAGTTGTATAAATGATGGTGTTCTTTCTAGTGTATTAGTCGCACATGGGTTTATGGGTTCCACACTGACAGTGATATGGGTAGGAGTTATACCTTTGGTTCCTGCCCTTGGACCTCTTGTCTTCCTTTCATATGTCGCGCACAGGATTTCCTCAATCTGCTCCACAACCCGAAGATCGTCTACTTCTTCTTCATGACTTGTCAAGCCTTCCCTTGCGGATATGGCTCTCTTCTTATTGTTCATCTTGTACTGGTAGGGTGCTCCACTGCACGTTCTTCCAACTATTGCCATGATCTTCTTGATATGGTCTTCCTCCATCATGATTGGATCCAAAGCCTCCTCCTTCTTTCCTTTATCCATATCTTCCTCCATTTCTCTGGCTCTTGTTAGTGATTCCCCCCTTCCTCCATGCACGCAGGGAAGTTTAGTTGTCTGATGCCATTGCCATTACACCTTTTTAATACAGTAAAATATTGATGGAAGTATACAACGATATGATATACCTACCTCTAGGTACCTTCAGGAACTTTTTCTCTGCTACGTTGTAAGACTTCGCAGTATCTACTGCAAATTCTGTGATAAATCCTGCAACAGTGTTGTCTAACCAGAAATCTACTAGGTGCTTAATTTTATTGTCAACTTGTTGTAACTGTGCGATCTCCATAGAATTCCACTCTATATTTATGATATGATTTGTAGGGTGGTTGTATTTCAACCTCAGTATCCAATCCTGCAACACATGCGGGAAATCACAAAAAATACTTCATGCAAGTCGCTAAATACGTATTTGTCAAAATATTTGCGCGGTATTAGCTTCGGTTTATGTTATCTTTTTGCGAAAATTCCAACTCCTTTGTTTTCAACCAGATCTCGATCTCTTCCTTCGTTGGGTTGCACGGTCTAAACATCCCCTTTTATATTCTCATTCTTTTAGCGTTTCCTCACCAGATATGACATTCTTTTCACGATTTTGCAACATATCTCATTCACTCAATTCCATTCTATTCCAACTAGAAACAAAATCATTTGTTGTTATTAAAATATTCTTACTACCTTTCTTGGGCTGACCCAAGTTCATATCCACCATGGTTTCCAACAAAATACATTTAAAACTATCGGCTCCTCTAGTAAACCAGAAGGAAGCGCAAAACATAGGGTGCACTGCACAGTCTCACCCGAGATAGTTCAATGGGTGGCTGCAACGCTCAGGTGCTTGTATCCTGGGAATGAGTGCAGATCTGGGATTAAACTCTGTGATCTTCATTTGTTACTTTAACATTCATATTATATTGAATATCATGTCATTCTTATCATGCATGTAAAATATCGTATCTAACTAGTCATTCACGCATTTGTCTAACATATAATCATTGTCAGTAAAGGAAATATACAATATTCAATTACATAACACATGATCTACCTTGGTTCACCCCCCTGGGCTACGTATAAAAATATTTGGCTTCTCTTCTCTTTTATTATGGTGTTTCCAAAACTATAGTGTTTTGTGCCTTACAACTCTCCATCAAATGAGTTGAGATGTACAATGAGGCAGACTAGATCACACCGAGCTCCTCATCCTGTGATCTAACCCTCAATATCTACCCTATTTCCTCTCCTCAACTCAACATCTTACAAAAAAGATTAGATTTACAGTCATTCTGGTCCTCTCTCATCAAACCTGAGCATTAAGAAACAACAACTATTGAACAATGTTTCAACCCTGACCTAGACTTCCTAGGTACCTACTTATACATGTTTTTGGATTACCATCCATTACACATTCTTACCAAGACCCTAACCCTATCATGGCTAGGTCTACTTGCATGCACACCTCGCATGATTTCCTCTTCTGCATGCGCGTCTCCCTTACATGTGTTTCTTTTCCTGCATGTGCATCTGCCTTACATGTGCTTCTTTTCTTGCATGCGCGTCTTCCTTACACATGTTGATTTTTTTTCATGCGTGTCTTCCTTACACGTGATGCTTTTCCTGCATGTGCATCTGCCTTACACATGCTACTTTTCTTGCATGCGTGTTTGTCTCCCACATCGTAATTTCCCTCAAAACTGGTCTTGCGCCCAACAGGCCCCCAACACTGACATCGTGACTCGTCCTGAGTCACTTCCTAACTCCACTGTCTGTCACTGCTTGTTCCAATGCATCATACATTTCGGTGATTCTCTAGCACTACACCTGAGCCTAGATTCTCCTTTCGTCCATATATTCCATGATTTGCACGGTGACTGGGTTTTGCAGAAACTCTCCTCCTTACACTGTGATGTGCTCTACATTCAATTTTTCTACGTCGATCTCAAGGACCATTTGTTCTACCTTTTCTTGCAGGGGATCCAACTGAGCATGTTGCGTCATCTTCTACTCTTATACTTCCTTTTCCTCTGCTTGGAAATTTTTCATCTCCGTGACAGTTTTGATATTTCATGGCAGTGGCATCATTCTCTGTCGTTGTTTGACATATTCTATGGCTACGTGTAGTTTTTCCTCCTTCCCTTATAGCTCTTGTAACATTCCATCCTCTAGAAGTTGTGTCCATAGTTGGGCACTCTTCTCCAACAGTTCTGTCAGCCTGTGTATATTCTTCGTGATGTTCTCTGCAGAAGCTATCATGTCCTGCTCCCTTTCTGCTCTGATTTCCAGAGGATTTATGGAAACTACGCGCTCCTCTAGCTCTTTGATCTGATCCTTGTAGTGTTTCATCATCTACGCTATCTTCTGCATTTTCTCTTGCGATGACACTCCTTATATTCCTTCGCTGTCTGAGATGGCTTGGAATACTATTTTGATCAGGTTTTCCATGTCATCTACCTTTCGTTGAGCCATATTCAAATCTTTCCCTTATTGTCTAAGTGCCTCCTTCAGTGAGGTGTTGTCTTCCTATGCCAACTGTAAGTTTGTCGCGTTAGATATTTCTCTGGACTGAATTTCCTATGCGATGCTCACTTATAATTTATAGAGTGCTTTGGTTGGAATCTTGGGCAACACCAAGTCCAACATCTCAATCTCTCTCAGCGGCCTCTATGTTGTCTCCTCATCCATGAACAACATGTCAAGTGTAATCCTGAAGTTTATGCTCACCTACGTCATGATATACACTATCTCGCCCATCAGTACCCCTTATTTCGTTGGCGCTATTGTATTTTGTTGTTGCTGCTCTTTTTTGACCTATAATTGCTCTAGCGCAGTTTTTACCTATTGGATTTTCTCCAAAATTGAAGCTCTTTGGTTCTTGACGTTCCCCCACATGTCCAACAGTAAATCAAGGAACCAACTCCCTTCGTACAAGTCAAGACCAGTTAGGCCTAGTCAACAAGTAAAAATTAGGAGGAAAAATGCTTCTGCATAAAACTACCAAGGTTGAAATTGTTCATGATCTCGTGATCATATGTATTCAACTGCTTCATTCCCATTGTTTATGCTTTCCATGTGATCTACTATATAATTTTTCACTATTGTCTTTCATATTCCAGGGTCCCAAAGTTTATGTTGATACTCACCATTCACCTCGCTACCATGTTGTTTCACTACTGTTTCCTTCGACCTTCCTAGATCCCATACCTTTCTCTGCCTCTGTGAAAACTCTTTTCTCCCTTTGGTAGGATGTATTTGCATACATAAATTCTTCTACTTCCCTTGATAAATCCATATGGAATTCCCCATCATATGTTTCCAGACTTCATAGCATCCAATTTCCAGTCTTATATTCAACTGATACTCATCACTGTTGTAAGTTGTCTGTTGCAACTCATCACAAAAACTTTGTATGGATGCTGCCACCTCCTTATCTTCGTATCTATGTCTGTCCTCAACTTCTTTAGAACACTTCTCACTCAATACGAAGTTATGAATCCATCCTTGCATATCATTAAGTTGTATTATCTGCTCACATGACTGTTCAAATAAGAACTTTTCTTGGAGTTTTTGAAAATGACAGATTTATAATAATCAAGTCAAATCCTTTCATAAGGACTTCTCCATGGAAATGGACCAACCATCTTCTGTATTATAAAAACCATTCAATACCATTTCTCCTTTATCAAGTTCCATACTTGCATCATTATAGTCCTATATAACCCATTCCAAGATTTCATCTACTTCATCAACTGAAGTATCTCCAAGCCAATTCACACTTGCATTTATTGAACATGCATGGTATTCTGTTTTACATCTTTCAATATACAATGATGTATTTCCTCCTGATGCAACATGTCTATGGTTTTGAGCCTCTTCCATGCCTTCACAAGACAATCTCTTGCCTTCTATGACAACTTCCAATGGCTATCAATCTTCACAACTTGCAAGTACAGACCATTCATTAGTTTAAAAATCATGAGACTTATAAGTCTCTTCAGATGCTTCTATCACCCATTCTCCATATGATATTAATTCCTCTAAGCCATCCATGAGGTCTTCATCTTTTTCCTCATCTCCTTCCAGTACTTGATGATTTTCTTGATGTTTGTTCCTATCGTTGTTTCCCATTGACAACCTTGCATCCTCTAATGTCCTTTGATCTTGTTGATCTTATTCCACTATTGTGACTACTCCTTTTTCAACTCTATCATCTTCCATGTCTATAAACATATATTCAATTAGAGACTTCTCTATCTCAAACATCTCTTCTAATAATTTCATCTCCTCATCAAGATTTATGAGCATCTCATCTAGAAGTTGTTCTTAACCTCTTTGACGATTTGAATGGTTACTTTCACAAATCAAACTTTTCCTGCTTTTTGCACCAACATGTCCTTGTAACAGTCCTTTATCATCTACATTTATCAACTATGTATGTGCTGTCCTATAGTCACCCTTATGAGACAATATATCCTCATCTTCTCTTAGAACACAACTTTAATTCTATCCTCCTTCACCTTCCCTTATGACAACTTTAAGTAAATTTCCATCATCTACAAACATACATAAACTATTACATTTAAAAATATAAGGCCCTATGGCCTCATTTTATGCCTTTTTCATCAAATCCTCATGTTGATTTGAACTTGCCTAGTAGTTCATGATATTTTCAAAAAATCTCTCTTCATCATATTCATCATCATCTGCTCCAAGGATTGATCCCTATTTTGGTTCAAAATAGTGAACTTACATCTCATACTTAGATGCTCTAAGTTGTCTCTTCAATATAGCACACACCATGTGCATAAACTTCGCTTGTAACTTATGCCATGTCACCTTCCTCTTCTTCACTATCCATCCAAACCTCTAGTCTTCTTCATTTTACCGTAGAAACTCCTTTAGTACACTAAGATGTAATTTTAAATCAACCATTTCTCTCTCAAATTCCTCATCACTCATCCCCTTTATTCCAACTACCTTGGAATTTCTCTTCTTTTGGTTGTGGCTCCTTCCCGAACCTTTGTCATGACTATCAATAGCCATCTCCTCCTTTGTGAACATATCTTATTCACTGTGAGCTGCATCAAGCCTCAGTACTTGTTACACAAAATACCTTATCAATCCTTCCTCTTGAGTTTGAAATCTCTATATTATTCTGGTTCTCTCCTTTGAACCTTTTGAGCACTCCTTTGTTCATCTCTGGCTTCTGCAAATACTCACTTTCCCTGAAGAAATTCTACTTGTCCTCTTCACTTCCAATTCTCAATTGGAAATCTCTACAACATCCACTGCTACAAGGTTCTTCTTCCACAAGCTTCTTCACCTGATATATTTGATTTATCTCTCTTCCTCTTTCACAACTTCAACAACTATAATGGATACTATCGTATCCTATCTCCCTCAATTGCTACTACCTACAATCATAAATGGTTCATAACCATAGTTAATAATAAAAACATATGACTAATACCTTCAAGATTTGTGTTGAGATATTGTATTCACATTCATTTCACTTGAATGGACAACTCCTTGTCGCAATGCCTCTACAACTTTCTCGTGTACTCCTCTGTACATGCTACCTTCTGAATCAACTCAATTTCCATTGGATGAAACCTTCAGTTGCATATTTCCACGGTTTTGATTCTTCAATGCAAATATAAGTTGTTCGCTATGATACCAAAAATGATGACCTTACCGGTCAACACCCATAGTTAGGAAACATTTTTTTCATAATGATGTGTTGCACATTAAACCCAAAATGCGTCTCCCAAGGATCTCCATGAAATCATAGTTGAGTTAAATTTGTTCATAGTCTCGATCTCAAACTTCCCTTTATGTATTCCTCTCTTTGTTTATAGGTTTAGATGGCGTTAATCCTTCTTTTCATTCCATGTGACCGGGCCCCAAAATCATGGGTTTAATTCTTTACAAAATCCGCAGGTTTAAACCTTAATCTAATTTCCAGACCAAAACTATCCCTAGATATCAATATATTCTCTAATCAGATGGTTATATCTCCATTGTGTGATCGGGGTAATATATCGAAGTGAATGAAACTTAAATGCTTCAACATGCTACTATGATCACCTTCTAATCATGATTGTTGGGTTTGTGATCCGATGGACGACCATATCTAAATCTTGAAGTATAGGCAGAAGCTCTCTATGAATCGTTGATCAGTTTCTATATGGACAACATAGATCTCTCCTTGGTTTGATTCCACTTTTACTCTTAGCCATTGATCTTCACTAAAAGGACGGTCCAGATATCATCTTTGTTTTATAGTTTTTGGATTTGGCACAACTGCTCAATATCCACCTTTGAATCCTCTCCTTGATGAAAACCTTTGATTCACTATCGGAGTTTGAATTTGGAGTCAAGTTAAGAATGAATGCTCTAAAATCCAGGTCCGATGAATGATGGATCTGCCTCGCAGATATGTTTCGATGGATGGTTAGGATCTGTCATCAATGATTAGACTCCTATGTTCGTAGTCGATTGGGGACTTAGGCTCGAATGATTAATCCTGATGAACAATGTGGAGTGGTTCTCAAAATTTCTAATGGACGACTCATATTTTTAGTAGTGATGGATAGACGTTTAATAATCAATGAAAATTTAGTCCAATGGATGACTATATTTCTCATTCATAACAGTCGGTTCAAACTAGAGTTTTGATGGAATATAAATGGATTCTGACTAACACTCATCCCACTATTTTCGGGTCTGATGGAAGGATAATTTAGGTCATCGATTTGTGGGGTGTTTCTCCCAGATCCAATCACAATCGTAGATTCCTAAACTCTGCAACCACTTGGCAGACCTACTTTTGATCGATCCTCCACTTGATTCAATGGCTTCCATCTATTGTAGGGATAATCCAATGATCACGATCATTGATCCTTATCAATGATAAACGATCATCAAAACTCCATGTCTTATCTCTTGCTATAATGAATTTAACCATCGATTTGAGACTCTTACTGTACACTAAACCAGTCTTGAACCCTACAATCCATAATCAAATACAAAACACTTGAATTATAACCCAAAGTTATTATCATCCAAGCTAGTACAAGAGAATCAATGACATAGTTATACAATAAGCACATAACACAATGTTGTTTCTACTTGTTAAATTTACATCCATTGTACAAAGAATTCTCCAAAGCCTCGTTGTTCCTTCGTTGGCATGATTATACATTCAATCAGCCTCAGGTTGGCATGTGGCCATATTTGGCCTCTACACACACAATTTTCTATCTCTTCCTGCACCCCTTCCTTGCCCGTAGGATTACATAATTGAAAAAAGGTTCATGAAACCAAAGTTGTTCTAGATCCAATAATTTCTCCCGAACAAACCTTAAGGCCCACAAAATCCTCAAGAGACTAACTTTAGAATCTCTTCCAAACCTATTAACTCTGGAGATATGGTATCATAGGAATAATTGATTACATTAACCAACGTAATTTAAACAAACCCTATCATATGCATTCTTTCAATCATAATAAATTAGGGAACCAACTCCCTCGGTACAAGTGAGGACTACTTATTATGTTTTATTTTTTTTCATTCATCTTCTATGCCTATAAAACTTTATTGCTAATTTATATGGCAAACAATTATTTGTATAGTTATCTCTAAAAGCACACATTCATTGATGTTTTATCTATTTTTTCTACATTGACTCAACAAAATTATATGTCATGCAAATATGGATAATGAATCCCTGATGAAAATTACCATAATGGATTTTTAACCGATCTAATTTAAACATTATTATATTTTCAAAGCTACAATGGTGATATCTTTTAAACCTTGTTGTGATTTTTAAAGTATATTTTCAATTATTTGAATGGATGTACCCCTTTATTTGAGAGGTAGATTAGGATGGAGGGTGAAAATGAATTTTCGTTTAGAGATGTGATTGAACCTTGTTCTCGGTTTGCTAGGAACATTTGGGGGACAACAAAATCCTTTGCAAAGTTTAATTTAGAGGTTAAAACCTTAGTTACTAATTAGGAAAAATTGATTATTTAAAATGCAAAGTAACATATAATTAAGAATCACAATAAATGACATAATATTTTAATATAAATTTGGAGAAGGTTTTATTAGAGAAACATAAGGAAATTGATTGTTTGAGAGAAAAATCAAACTTTGTTGACCAAAGTTAATTAATTAAAACAAAAAAATCATCAAATATACATTTACCATGAATAATGGTGAAGGAAGCAAAGGCGCGACTGACAGATGAATATCTTAGGACGCCTGACATCATACATTACCAGGCTCCAATATGAAACACGCGGACAACTACCTGGGTTGGCGATCCAATATGAAAAGGGCAGACAATTACGTGAAATGTTGCCTGGGTCTGCGATCCAATATGAAACCCGCAGACAACTACCTGGGTTGGCAATATAATATGAAATGCGCGGACAGCTACTGAAAGACCTGAAACGTGGCCCCTAAAAATGAAGTTGAAGTAGTTCCATGTAATAATCCAAACGTGGTAATCCTAAAGGTTAATCATTTAAACGTGGCAATCATATGGTGCTACAGTAATTTCTTAATATGATTAGGTAAATGTTAAAAAGTTAACAGATGCATTAAAAAATACAAGGAAGTTATGAAGAATAAATCACATTCATTGATTTGGGAGGATGACTAAGAATATGCCAGCATCTTCAATTATTAGCCATCAGATTAGAACTTTAGATTAAAAGGTGATTAATTGTGCCTGTTATCGCACAGTTTGTAGTTTAGGTCACAGGCTTAGAGGATAAGGGTCAAACTGGCGTAACAGGGACCTACCCCACCCAATGTCACCACAATGGGGAGGTCCTTTCTATTTAGGGTGGATAAGTCCAAGGGAGACGTCCCTGACAATCTGGGGTTTGAAAGGAAAAGGCTCAAAGGATTAGGGCTAGTTTCCCCTTCACAGATTACCGCCCAGAAGATAGTCAAATAAAGAATAACCACAGAAAAGGCACCTTCTTGTGAGACAAGACAACAATGAAACTAGTACATGTAATAATGGTTAATACTTCATAAATCAATGACTATCAAACTTTAATGTATATGAGCATATACATCAGTAAATATTGACGAAGTCAATGCTTGCAATAATGACAATGACAATATAATGTTACTTGTCAATAAACACTAGAATGATATGGCATTTAATGAAAATGATCAATCCTTGAATTAAATCAATGCATTAAATATCACTAATTTCTCATATACAACAAATTACTGCGTCAATATCCTAGGGATGACGTCAGCTTCCTTTAGGGTTAGTATGATTAAGCAATATAATAGACAAAGAAGGTCAACGTTTTGCTAATTAGCCAACGAAAATTACCAATTCATCAATGTCTATCACAAGATGACCAAGCCAACAATATTTTCTATCAACAATTGTTCAAATAAGGCATGACATCATCATTAATTGCAGAGTTAGAGGGCTTGTTGCGTCAGGTATGACGTCAGCCCTAGTTAGTGCGTTAGAGTTAGTTAGGGTTTCAAAATTTGGAAGTTTGAAAGATGAATTTGCACAACAAGCTCAACGTTGGAAAGAATACCAGTGCCTTAGGGTAAAATGGAGTCAAAAGTAAGGGCAAAATCTCAGGAGGATCAAAATTTAAAGACTAGAAGGTTAGGTTCTATGGTTCTACAATGGCAAGGCCTTAGAATCAAAACCCTAAGGGAAGGAGGCTCGTTCCGGTGTTGCTTAAGCAAGGCCTCATGCTCCTTCCTCTTTCTCTAAATACTCTTGGCAAAACGGCTAGCTTTAAAGTACAAGTCTAAGGGAGAAAAGTTTTGCAGGATCAAGGCTTTTCAAACCCTAAAAAGTTAAAACCCTAGGTGTAGAGTTAACTAGGCCTAGGACGTCACCTTTCTTCAACCTATAACTTTAATGCTAACTCATATAAGGGAGGATAAGTGTAGCACCGACTAGGCTATATCTTCCTTTATCAATGGCTAAACAAGTTTCTCAAGCATGGGGACATATAACAATGACCTACTAGTGTGCTTGCTACCTAGGGTTTCAAGATTTAGCAATATAATAGCAATAATATAGCAAATGTAAGAAATTAAACCTACAACCATTCATTTAAGAAGTTTTGCATGAAAAATTCACTTACAAATCATGAAGAATGCTTAATAAAACCCTAGTTGTATACCTTCCATGAGAGAAACACCATAAATGCAAAGAAGAATCCTCCAACAAGAGTTGCGCCTCACTTCCAATACCAAAGATACCAAGAAAAAGACTAAAAGTTGATCTCTCACAAGAGAGTGAGTTGTGTTATCTTAAAAATGAGTAAAAACGTCCTCTATTTATACCAATCAATGACCTTTCAATTAAAAATTAGTTCATTAAAACAACCGACAAGGCTAAATATAAGATTTACATTGTTTTTACATTAACTGCTAGAAAAATGTCATAATATGAGCAAAAGAGGGACGTCAAGCCCTTTTGAGGGAGACGTTGGCCCTTTTGGGCAAATACAACATCCAGTAACCAAACGTTGGCCCTTCTGGGGCTCCTCCAAGCTGCCACATGTGCCAAATGACCTCAGCACACTGCCACATGCTCCAGACAACGTCCAACTCTCCCATGTGACATCTTGTCCATCAAAGGTAAACGTTCCATCTACACTGGGTGATTCCCCCTAGGCCGGGCTCTGCCAAAGTGTCCTGGGTGGAACGTCCTTATTTCTTCTCGTGTAATGGCTCATCATAATGTTGTCCTATCTCTGCCATCCCAGCAACCATCTGATGGGCTCTTCAGCCCCATGGAGGTCCGAGCTAATCATATCCCCATGTGTACTGGTCCACTCGTACCTATCCACCGGGTACGGTCCTACACATCAAAAACTTCGCCCTCCATGGGCTCATCAGTCCTCGGGATCATAGCAATGTCAATCATATTTCATCATTAAATTTATCAAATACATGCATAAAACCCCTAGCATATCCTCTAAGAGCTCAAAGATATTACACTGATCTACTATACAAAGTCGAAGAAATAGACAGAACAACCTATTGGGCCAGTATCCATAAGAAAAGGAAAGTTTCCACAGGAGATCATTCAAGCCATGTACATGAAGTGATATGGTCTGAGGAGTGTCCAGTTATAGTGAAGACTAGGGGTAAGTATGGTCCGTGGGTGCCTTTGTAGGAGGTGAGCTGTACCCGTCATGGATGCACCTTCTCCAAGCCCCTTTATTGCCTTTCTTCTTTATTTATTGATTTTTCTTCCTTTTTTTCTTCAAGGTCTGACCAGAGGACACTGCCTTGGCGTGGTGACCAGAGTTGACAGTGTTACCCACTGGTATTTTCGCAGAAATGATAAGGTTGGCTCGTGATGAGACCCCCTTTCCCTTGGCCATGCAACCAAAGGTCATTGCCCTGGCGTGGTGACCAGATAATGGCAATGTCATACTGTTAGATACCTATGAACATAATGGGCCGGCTCGTGATGAGACCTCCCATCCTCTTGGTTAGGTCTTGTTTTTGTTATTTTCTTCGGGTCCCTTTTGTTTCTTATCAAGAGGTCATTTATTGCCTTCTCGGGGATCCCTGGGAGAAGCATCTCTAGGTTTTATTTCCTATGGATTTTATCTTTTACCAGCTGCTTTTACCCCCTGGGCCTTTAGCCCCTTCTTCCCACAGGACAAAGTGTAACCCTCAAAGGTCATCCTAATGGCTAAACTAGGGGAATGGGATGGATGTATGGGAGATAAGATGTAAAGTGATAGAATGGTGGGAGCGGACGATGGCTCTGCAAATCCCCCTTGGTGGCTAACAAAAACCCATAAATACAATCTTGCTAGGGAACCCCGTTAATCCCCCCAACAATGGTCAAGTGGACTAGTGTAAGATCCAAGCAGTTGTCAGAAATGTAAGGAACCTGATGCATATATAAGAAAGTTATAATGATCAAACATGACACATACCATGATACCTTGGACCAATTACCTCATGGAGCAAGAGTCTTCTCTGATGCAAGTCCAAGCCAATGGTGATGGAAGTTGTTGCTGCTAACAGGACAAGTCTGGCGAAGGAGAAGAAGGATGGGCCCTCCAGGGACATGCTCAGGTCAATCTTGCTCTCAGTACTCTATGTCTAAGACCTGTGGGCCTCAAGACATGATCTCCTAGTTATCTCTAGAAAACAGGGATAACATCTGGCTCCAACTCGGGGACATGTGCTCACCGTAGAGTGCATGAGAACCTCAGCATCTCTGGCATAAACCTGCAGACCTGCTCACACTTGAAAAGAAAGCATCAGCAACAAAAGGTGGGGTGGTATTGCCACCCCGCAAAATATAACATGTATACATATGAAACAAAACAATCAAGGTGCGAATAGAAAGTGAAACACTTACCTGTACTTACCTGTTGGCTGCATGTTCGTGTAGTCAAACAACCAGTGAAGCCAACCCAATAACGTTCCTTGATACCTGCCTTTGTGCCTCATCATAAACCAAAACAGTGATAAATGAAGCACAAAAATGTCATGAGTTAGAATATATATCACATCATCAGGAATCTCAAAGTCTAACTCATGGAGGCGGATGGGAGGGATGAAATCCTGCCAAGTCCATCTCAGAGGAAAGTGTTCAATCCACTTCAAGAAAGGTTCATGAAAAATGCAAGGTTTAGACAACTGACCCAAAGGGCCTGCAAACTGACTACCTAAGACATCCTCACGCTCTGAAGTCAAGGAAGCGGTCGAAAATGATCTAGTAGACGACTGGCAAGCTATCAAGGGAAAGTTGAAAAACTGGGATAACTGACTCAAACTTGCAGTACCCAACCAACCCTTGGAGTCTAGGGTTTTCCTAGGAGGAAACTCTACATTAAAAATATACTTCCCAAACACACCTTTAATGGACCAACACAGTAAAGTAATAATGGGTGGCTGCAGTGAAAAGTCATGAGAGACTTTCCTTGGGCAAACAACTGTCTCATTTGTATCAAAAACTGAGCAGAGAGGTGATTGACAATCATCTTCACAAAGTAAATCCAAATGGTCAGAAGAATAGTCATTAAAGTCCTCAAGGTATGACCGAAAATCATCAAGAAAATAAGGTACTGGGTCATCCTTGGTCCTTTGTAAGGTATGGGCAAAAACCTCATCTCCTTGTTGCCATTGTTCAAGAGCTTGTCGTGATGATTGCGAAGGAAATACTTGGAGATGACCTTTTATGTTATAGATGGGATCTGTATAACAAATAAATGCATCCCATCTACGTCTCCCAACATGTATGAACTCGTCAAAATCAGCTATGTCAGTATCAGTATCATAACATGGAGGAGTCAAAACATCCAATACTTCTCCACTCTCTGTGTCATAAGGCAAAGAACCACTAAAAACTTGGAAGGGGGAACAATTTACCTCGCTTAATCCTTCCTGTGCAAGAGCTTCAAGTATTTGGATAGCATCATCAGGTGGAAGATCTGCCTCTACATCTTCAGTCTTGAGACATAGGGGATCTAGCTCGTCCAAGGGTTCCACTTTTTCTTCATTCTCTGAGTCATAGAACAAGGTATCATCAAAAGAATCAAAATGACTTACCTCATTCTCTTCATCTTGTGTAGGAGTGACAGGATCTTGAAGAGCTTGATCAGACTGAGGAGTGATTACTGGTGCTTCATCCTCATAATTCACGTTTCTGGTTACATCTTCGTTGCATTCTATTGGATTATGGGAGAGATCTTGCTCCTCTTCAAGGGGTTGATAATGGTTTTCATAAACCTCGTTTCTTA